>JAQZBX010032821.1:0-25679 GCA_029593785.1 Cabassous unicinctus | reverse complement strand
TATGTGGAAAATATAGAATAGAAGGTAGTAAGTATAAAAATGTTGGAAATTTTATTTTTATTTATATTATATATATGTATATATAACCCACTTGTAATTACAAAGTTGTATAACTTTGTTTGCATTTTATGTAGATACTAATAATGTTGTTTGACTTTCATTGATAATATTCATATGATTATTCCACATTTTTGCAATATATATTACAAAATATATATACTACTCTATAGCAACCCTTTCAATTATAACTATTTCTTCTATCAACCCCAACTGTGGGAAGAAGAGAATGTCTTTTAGCAGAGATTTTATTAAATATTAAAAACAGTATGTAGTGATTGCATTGATACTATTTCACTGAGTATTAGTTTTTACATAACAAAATTCCAGGTGAATTTTTTAATTTCCTTTACCAAATTCACACATTGATATTTACCCTTAAGAGTCTCCTTTCTATCCTCCATTTCTTTAGATTGCATTTTTCTCCTTGGTCTGTACAAATTCTCAAGTTTCCTTAGGCCACATTTATCATACATCTTCTACTTAAGAGTGTATCCTAGTGGATAAATGCATAGCCTTGGGAGGAAGAGGCAGAAGGATTTCAGGGTTTTATCCCTGGTCTTTATTACATCAGGGATATTTTGAAATTATTTACTTCACAATTTTAAATGTAGGAAAAAAAAAGAATGGGATACCTATCCATCAATTGTTAAACACATTAAATACAATATATAATAAAATCTACATAAAGCATATCTAGTTCCAAATTTACTACAAATAAGTATAAGAAGTTGTTCATAAAGAACTCCCCACCCAGGATATCTCAACCTATCCATTGCTATATGTAGGACTATATTTGCTTTTGAGGGTTGGTTTCCAGAAAATGCTATGTTAACTCACTGTTGCCTCTGAATTCCTTAGTTATCCTTTACTATATATTTCAATTAATATTTAAGGCATAGTGATTGTGCTAATTCAATATATTGGTAATTTCTGTATCAGTATATGTTCACTATTTGGAATACAGTTTATATATCCATATATATCATCTGGTATTATTTTTAAAACAAATGACCTATGATGAAATCAGAATCAGAAATTTTCAAATTCTATCAATTTATTACACGGAATAAAAATTATTAAGTATGCTAATGTCTTGAAACATATCATGCTATGTCAGTGTATTTTTCATTACTCATTTAAAAGAAACACATGAATTAGAGCATACAAATATACCTGAGAAATGAGGAACACATTTCTCTTCTATAATTTGAATGTCACTTTTGCAGTTATAAAGACTATGAATTTTGACATTCTTCCTTATTCTCTGAATGAATTCAGCGAGAGACTTCTTAGGGAAACTGGTATTTATCTGTAATCGTAGGAACAATTATGCTTCTAGATAATTTATAAACAGGAGTATTCTTTAAGCATATGGGTCATAAATCTAAGGAACCCTGGGGAACTAGTGATTTCACCCTGTAAAGAGTCCAGTTTTCCTTCAACTCCTGATTGGTAAGGATCCTTTGGATATACTCTTGAGGTCAGATGAAGATGTAATAGTGTTAATTAGCAATAAATTTGGCAAAGAAATTTTTGTTAATAAAAAAGAAGTATTAATAAAGGTTCCTAATCAATGGTGATTCAATATCTTTTCAATTTCATGTCAGATCATAAATATAATTATTTACATTTCAATATGCCAATAAATCATGCAGTTCAAATAAAATTGAATTTTATTCATTTGGATTAACATTATAAGGGGAAGGAAAATCATTTGCTATATAAAATCACCAATACTACCAAAAACAACATTCCCTGATATGTCAAGAGGAATTCAAAGTGGATCAAAGTAATAGAAAACTCAGCAGATTTGCTATCAGGAGAGGAATATGAAGTAACATGATATCGAGGCATCTAATAAGGCCATACCATTATTTTCATGGAAATAAAGCACACAAAAGATGGTAGTATTAGGCAAAATATGTGCAACGGTATGTTATCTGAGATTCTCTGGAATACTGCAGAACACAATTTAATAGAATTTATATAAATCATCTGTTCTTGTGTTTTTTGATTCCTGGGTCCCTTTACATTCCAAATAACTATTGAAAATCCTTAAAAACACATAATTTTGTGCCTTATATCCAAGGAAGAGTAGAATTAAGAATTAAAATTGTAGGTGTTTAAATACTTATGTAATTATTAAAAATATTAATCATTATATTTTAATGTAAGATCTTAATTTTTCACAATGATTCAATCTGCTGTCCAGTGTCCTTTCCAAACATATTTTAAAACTTTTTATTTCCCAAAACCATACTAAAATAATGAGAAGGGAGAAATTGTTTAGTAATTTTGAAAATCTCTTTTATCCTGGCTTACCAGGAGATATCTGAATTTTCCTGTCTGTATTTTCATTCATTCCAATGAAATATGTTAGTTTCCTTGAAAAGTATGAAGAAAATATGAATTTATGCAGATATAGGGTTAGAAAGAAGGAGGAATATTGGATTAGTACTTTAAGGTAATCATATATGTTCTTCTTTAACACTAATATTCTGTACCAAGTATCTACAAGTGGTGATTTCCTAAAGATTATTTCCAATTTGGAAGCTGAAAACATAATAATAAACTTTTCATATTCTGCTATATTTAAATCCATTTTGTATTTATTAATTTCAGTGGGTTTTACACATGCATGATTTTTTAACATCAAGCAGTGCTCATCTAAAAATTATTTGATCTTACAAATATGACCTATTTCATTTTACAAAACCAAAATAAACCATATTCATTAAAATTAGCAATACTCACAGACAGGTCTTAAAGCATTGGGATCCTCTCAAGCTCATGTTTAGGACAAAAGCTTTTCTAAAAGTAAATTTCATTTGAAACAAGTTTTATTACCAGTGACTAATTTAGTTATTTTGTTTAACTAGACCATTTGTTGGTTTACATAAAAATTATGCACAAAGTAGTGATTTGCCATATAACCCACACAAATTTTTCCCTCTTATGGACATTTTATATTTATGTATTGTTCAAGGCTTCTATTTCTTTATTTTGGTTAGAACCTCCATCCATTATAGAAAGCAGTGTACTAATGTTTCCTACTATTACTTAGAACCATCTATTTATCCCTTCAAATCTGACAATATTTGCCTCATGTATTTTGGGACAGTTAGGTGCATATGTATTTATAAGTAAGTCTTCTCGTGAAATGACCACTTTATCAGCATATATTGTTCTTTTCTGTCCTCTGTTATATATTTTTTAAATTAGAGCATTTATAACATGCCTTAAAATTCCACAAAAAGAACAGAGTTCCCATAAAACCCACACACACAGGGAGGCAGTTTTACTATTATTAAATATTTGCATTAGTTTTGATTAGTTCTGAATCATTGTACATTTGAAAAAAAATTATAATAATTATAATGTTAACTAGAGTCCATATACAGAAACACTGTTCCTATACTACTGTCACACATTATTTTTCAACTTTAAAAAAATTTTTTTAAAACATACTTTGATTACATAAATGTTAGAGAGAATATATAGGAGATTCCCATATGCCGTGCTCCCCACACTCCCACACTTTCCCACATTAGCAACATCTTTTCCTCAGGGTGGTACACATTTTGGAGCATTGCCACTAAGCATGGATTATAGCTTACATTGCAGTTTATATTCTTTCCCATTCGATTCTGTAGGTTATGGCTGGATATATAATGACCTGTATCTGTCACTGTAATGTCATTCAGATGATTCCCAAATCCCAAAAATGCCCCACTTTACATCTGTTTTTCCCTCTCCCTAACCCCTGAACATCCATGGGTCATTGCCTTCACAACAATGGTATTTCTTCCATTGCTAGAATCACAAGTAATCTATAGTACAATACTAGTAAGTTTATTTTGGTCCATTGTCCATTTTCTAATCCTGAGGACTCTGGGATGGTGAAACCCACTCCACCATGATTTGAGGGGTGGTTTTATCCCTCACATCCAATAGATGGGACTCTTGCTTGCAGTTGTAGGCACTCTCGGTTTTTTGATATATTGTTTGTCCATCATCTGCTCCCCCTCAGTTGTCCTGGGTGAGTCCATTGAACTGGGGAGTAGGTGTTGCAAATCCATTGAGATTCAGGGCTCTGCTGGTTCATGGACAGCCCAAAGAATTAAGTCCTTTGGAAGTACACATACCAACTCTAGTACTAATTATGGGTTCAAATAGAAGGACAGAAGAGTCATGCATAGGTAAACCACTGCTGAGTGTAATCCAGTCACACTGGGGATCATAAATACCACATCAGGGGCAAAATTCCTTAGTTGTCTGCCCTGACTACAGTGTCTGGATGTCTCCATATCCCTGAGGAGCTTTGCTAATTGGGGTCACATCTACTTTGGCTGTCAATGAGATCCTTTTGAGATGTGTATAAGTGCTACCTCTGGGATGGTCTCCTGACTCATTTTGAATTCTCTTAGCCATACAAACTCATTTGTCTTTAGCTTTTCCACCTTTTGTTGAAGGTGGGTTTTTTTTTATTGTTGTTTGTTTGTTTGTTTGTTTGCTTCCAGATGCATTGGTTGGTGGTACTTGGTAGCAATCCCTCCATGTTGGACAGAATCATCCCCAGGGTCATGCCCCATGCTTGGAAGAAGTTACAGCTTTTATATGCTGAGTTTGGCTTAGAGAGAGGCCACATTTGAGTGCAAGGAGGCTACGCATAGTTAACTCTTAGGCACCCTACATCACTAAGATAAGGTTCAATTTCAAGAGCAAGGGCTCATAAACATAGACATCAATATCAAGGTTCCTTCAATGGATAGTGCCCCTTCGCAAGTCATTGTCCCTTTACTTGGGGCATTCTTATTGTTTCAGTAGAGAATATGGCAGAGCTCCCCTGGATGGGAATTTTAATATTTTTTGGTTATTGTGTGAATCTCAACCCACTGCAACAATGCCCCATGAACATTTGAGCACATTTATATAACTTATACATATATATGCCCAGGTGAACTTCCTCCCATGTCTCCCCCGTCAGTGACACCCTGCTCCAATGATCCTCCCCTGTGATATTGTAACACTTCTGTGATCTAAAACTTTTTTAAAAAGGAAGCCAATAAAACAGCCACATACAATTAATAAGAAAATGAAATAGTAATGATAGTTTTACACATAAAAAGTAAAATACTGATAAAAAATTAATAAAAAGTAAAAATAGAATAATATTTTAAAAATTGTAAAATAAAAAATAATGAAAAATACATGAAGAAAAATCCTTTTTTTTTTACATTTTGCCTTTCATCACTGCAAGACTGTTGTCCTGTATGTGCATTGACACCCTCCTACATTTATTCCCCCAGTGTGTTACTTTTTTTTTTTTTTCTTCATTTTTTCTTCAAAGAAACTTTAGGTCAGAGTAGAGTCATGTACAGAGTACAGGGGATTCCCATATACCCAACATCCTCTCCATTTTCCCCTTTCCCCCATCAATAATCTTTTATATGTGGATGGTACATTTGCTACAATTGTTGCACAAATATTGAAACATAGCTACTAACCATTGTCAACAGTTCACATTATGAACAATATACTTTTATAAGAACTGATAAAAATTTAATGTGGCCTGTATCCATCTTTGCAAGATCATGCAGAACACTTCTATTACTGACAAAATGACCCCTGTTCCATCTATTTTATTCCACCACCACCCCTCCCCTTCGGGCCCATTGCAACCACCAGGCTTCACTCCTTGAAGGACAAGATTCATAATTACTTGCATCTTCACTGAGGGCTTGAAACATTGGTCTGTCTTCCCCTATTAGGCACTGCTGATGCTCTCAAATGACTCCTGTCCCTGTGTTTGAGAACATAGTGGGCCTCCCTAGGATGATTCAAACATCTTCCAGCTCATTATGTGGGCCTCTACCTACTGATGCATCACACTATGTCAAGGTGATCACTCACACACTCCCTAGAAGCATGATCCAGGTGTGCCCTGGCCTGAATGCCCCTATCCAACACCCTAAACCAGTAACCCTTCCCTGCCAGATGAGCATTCCCAACATTGTAACTTCAACCATGTACTTTCCAATCCCCAGTGTTCACCTGTTCCCACCCCAACCCTTCCCCAAGGTCCGTGGACCATCGTACCCACCTTCCCCACACTCCCCACCTGCCCCCCCATCAAACCTGCACCACCCAACCAAATATTATCACTATACCCCTGGATTGTGCCTTCACTGCACAACTACACATTTCTCTCTTATCATACATTTCACCTGTATGAGCTTTGGTTCATAACCTTCTACTCCCTTTCTATTTCCTGTAAACCTATCTACCAGACACTAGCTCTGTGAAACTGCTTGGTTTGCTTATTTTATATCAGTGAGGTCATGTAATATTTGTCCATCAATGCCTGGATTACTTCACTGAACATAAGGTCCTCAAGGCTCATCCATGTTGTCTCTTGTGTTAGTTAGTACTGTAATCCTTCTTACATCTGAGTAATATTCCATTGTATGCGTATACCACAATTTGTTTATCCATTCATCAGTAGAAGGGCATTTGGGTTGATTCCAACTTTTGGGTTGTTTGTCTTTTTATTTTTAAGGTGTAGGATTTCTTTATATGTGATAGATATAAGGTTACCAAACCTTTTATTCCCATTGGGTAGGCTGCCTTTACACTTTCTTGACAAACTCCTTTGAGATGAAAAAGTTCTTAACTTTGAGGAGGTCCCATTTGTTTATTTTTTCTTCACTGCTCATGCTTTGGGTGTGAAGTTCATGAAACCATTTCCTTTTACAAGGTTCTGTAGATGTTTCCCTACATTATCTTCCAAGGTCATTATAGTCTTGGCTCTTATATTTAGATCTTTGATCCAGCTTGTGTTGATTTTTGTATAGGGGTTTGAGATGGTGTTCCTCTCTCATTCTTTTGGATGTAGATATCCAGTTCTCCAAGCACCAATTGTTGAAGAGGCCATTTTCTCCCAGTTGAGTGGGTTTGGTGGCCTTGTCAAATATCAGATGACTGTATACATGAGGATCCATATCAGAACTTTTGATTTGGTTCCATTGGTCAGTATGTCAATGCTTATGCCAATATCATGCAGTTTTGACCACTGTAGCTTCGTAGTGTCTTTTTCAAGGAGTGTGGTTTCTCTGATTTCATGTTTCTTTTTCAATATGACTCGGCTTTTTGGGGCCTCTTGTTCTTCCAAATAAACTTAATAGTTAGTTTTTCCAATTCGTTAAATAATGCTGTGTTGATTTTTATTGGAATTGTGTTCAATTTGTATATCAGTTTGGGTAGTATAGACATCGTAATGATGTTTAGCCTTCCTATCCATGAACAGGGAATATTCTTCCATTTATTTAAGTCTATTTTGATTTCCTTTAATGGTGTTATATAATTTTCTGCATATAAGTCATTTACATCTTTGGGTAAATTTATTCCTATTATTTGATTCTTTCAGTTGCTATTGTAAATGGTATTTTTTCCTGATTTCCTCCTCAGATTGCTCATTACTATTGTACAGAAATGCTATTCACTTCTGCACATTGATTTTATAACCTGGAACTTTACTGAACTTATTTATAAGCTGTAGAGGCTTTGTTGTAGAGTTCTCAGGGCTTTCTATGTATAGGATCATGTTGTCTGCAAATAGTAAAGATTTTATTTCTTCTTTTCCACTTTGGACATCTTTTATATCTTTTTCTTGTCTAAGTGCTCAAGCAAGTACTTCTACTCCAATGTTAAATAGGATCAGTGATAGTGAGCATCCTTGTGTAGTTCCCAATATTAGAGGAAAGCTTTTAGGAGTTCATCATTGCATATGATGTGTGCTGAGGGTTTTTCATATACAATCTTAATCATATTGAGGAAGTGTCCTTCTATCCCTATCTTTTGTATTGTTTTTGTCAGGAAATGGTGCCGTATTTTTTTAATGATTTATCTGCATCTATAGAAATGATTATGTGATTTTTTCTTTCAATCTATTTATGTGGTGTATGACATTGATTGATTTTCTTATATTGAATCATCCTTACATACCAGGGTTAAAGCCAACCTTGTCATGGTGTATAATTCATTTGAGGTGTTGTTGAATGTGATTAGCAAGTATTTTGTTGAAGATTTTAGCATCTAGGTTCATTAGGGAGATTGGTCTCTAGTTTCCTTTTCTTGTGGTGTCTTTGTTTGGTTTTGGTATTAGGGTGATTTTAACATCATAGAATGAGTTAGGCAATGCTTCTTTCACTCCTATTTTTTTGGAAGAATTTAAGCAGGATTGGTTTTAGTTCTTTATGGAAGGTTTCATAGAAATCATGTATGAATACATCTGGTACTGGGCTTTTCTTAGTTGGGAGGTTTTAATGACTGATTCTATCTCACAACTTGTGATTGTTCTGTTGAGCCCCTCAGTTTCTTCTTTCATCAATGTAGATTGCTTGTGTGTTTCTAGAAATTTGTCCATTTCATGTAAACTGTCCATCTAGTTGGCATATAATTTTTCAAAGTACCCACTTTTGATGCTCTTCATTTCTGTTGTGTCAGCGGTGATATCCCCTTCCCCATTTCTTATTTTCTGTATTTGCATCTTCTCTCTTTTTTTTCTTTGTTATCCTAGCTAATGGATTGTCAATTTCATTGATCTTATTGATAAACCAGCTTTGGTTTTATTTTTTCTATTGCTTTCTTATTTTTGATTTCATTTAGTTCTGCTTCAATCTTTCTTATCTACTACTTGCTACTTCCTTTGGAGTTAGTTTTTTGTTATTTTTCTAATTCCTCCAGGTGTGCAGTTAGGTCTTTGATTTTAGCACTTTCTTCTTTTTTGATATATGCATTTATGGCTATCAATTTCCCTCTCAGTACCATTTTTGCTGCATCCAATAGGTTTTGATATGTTGTCAGTTTCATTTATTTCAAAGTAGTTATTGATTTCTTTTGAGATTTTCTCTTTGACCCACTGTTTGTCTAAGAGTGTGTTGTTTAAATTTCATATCTTTGTGCCTAATCTGGTTCTCTGGCCCTTACTGATTTCAAGTTTCATTCCATTGTGGTCAAAGGAATTACTTTGTATAATTTCAATCATTCTGATTTCATTGAGAGTTGTTCTGTGGCTTAGCATATGGCCTAACTTGGAGAATGATACATATGCACTCAAGAAGAATGTATATCTCACTGTATTTGGGTGTGGTGTTCTGTATATGTCTATTAGGTCCAGATCCTCTAATGTATTATCCAAAGTCTTTGTTTTTATATTGATTTTCTGTTGAGATGTTCAGTCTAATGTTGATAATAGTGTATTAAAGTCCCCACTATTATTATAGAGGCATCTATTTCTCCACTTAGTTTTTCCAGTGTTTGCCTCGTGTATTTTCAGGTGCCCTGGTTGGGTGCATAAGTTTTTATGATTGTTCTTTCTTCTTGAAAGAATACTAATTTTATTAATATGTAGTGTCCATCTTTGTCTCTTACAATTGTTTTGCCTTTAAAGTCTATTTTGTTCAATATTAGTATAGCTACTCTTGCCCTTTTTTGGTTATTGTTTGCTTATAAAATTGTCTTCCAACCATTCACTTTCAGCATTCCTGAATCTCTGGGTCTAAGATGGGTTTCTTGTAGACAGCATATCGATGTGTCATATTTCCTTATTCATTCTGCCAGTCTGTATCTCTTGATTGGTGAGTTTAGTCCATTAACATTCAATGTTATTATTGTCACTGAATCACTTAGATTAGCCATATTTTCTTTGGGTTTATGTATGTCACATATTGTTTTTATTATTCTTTTTGTCTTTTTTGTTTTTCTTACACTCTTCTCCAACTCTTTCCATCCTGGTTTTTTCCTTTCACCTTGCAGAACTCCTTTTAATATTTCTTGAAGTGCAGGTTTCTTATTAACATATTCTCTTAGATTCTGTTTGTCTGTGAATATTTTGAACTCTCCCTCAATTTTGTATGCCTGTTTTCCTGGATAGAGAATTGTTGGCTTGAAGCTTTTTCCTTTATCACCTTAACTAAGTCATACCACTGCTTTCTTAGCTCCATCGTTTCTGATGAGAAGTAAGTGCTTAAACTTATTGAGTTTCCCTAATAGGTGATGGTTCTCTTTTCTCTTGCTGCTTTCAGTATTCTATTTTTGTCTTGAGAATTGGAAAATTTGACAAGTAAATAGAGTAGGCCTTTTCAGATTTATAATGTTTGGGGTGTGCTGTGCTTCTTGGATATGTACATCCATCTCCTTCAATAGGATTGGGAAGTTTTCAGCCATTATTTCCTCTAACACTCCTGCTATTCCCGTTCCATTCTATTCTCACTCTGGGAAGTCTGTAAAACATACGTTTGCACATTTCATATTTTTGTTTTAGTCTTTGAGTCCCTGCCATATTTTTTCTTTTTATCTATCTGTTCTATTATCTGTTTGATTTCAGATGCACTCTCTTCCACATTGCTAATTCTTTCATCTACCTTTTCACATCTGCTGTTGTGTGCTTCCATTGTATTTTTTATTTCTTGGATTCGCAATTCATCACCATCATATCCATTATCTTTTTAGGTATGTTTACAATTTCTTCAGTATGTTCTACCAGTGTCTTCTTAATGTCCTTAATCTCTTCCTTCACTTCATTAAGTTGATTCATGATGTTGGTTTGGACAGCTATGATTAGTTGTTCCATATTCTGCATCTCATCTTGACTATTTGTTTGTTCATTGGACTGGACCATGTCTTCCTGTTTCTTAGTATGGTTTGTATTTTTTATTGGTATCTAGTCATCTTTTTATCTTGAGGGATTTATTCAGTTGATTGGCTTCTCTCTCTGCTCTATGGTTTTATTTTGGTGTTTTTGAATGTAGTAAGGTTTTATTTTGACACTTCATTCCTTTTATTCTATTTCCTTGCCATTGTCTATGCTCCTTTGAAAAAAATGTTAGTACCAGAGAAATAGAAATAAATAGGAAGAGAGAATGAGTGAAATAGTAGTGATACTAGTAAAAGGTAAGGGAGGAACTGTATAAGATGTAGGCAATTGATTAATTAACCCAAGTAAGAAATACAGAAGAATGATTAGAAAAGTGGAATAAAAACAAAGAAACATGAAACAGAATGGAGAAAAATAGAGAATGAATTAAAAGTCCAGAACAATGAGAAGTGGGTAAAAGAAAAAGTAGGAGAGAGAAGGAAAGGAAGAAAAAAAATTAAAAAGCGAAACACAAAGAAAGTAGGAGAGAGGGAAATGAGTACAAGAAAAATTGAAGACCAAGTCCAAAGAGGTGGAATGAGAGAACAACAGAAAACAGAAAATGTAAGTTTGAAGGAGGGAAAAGATTTAGCATAAGTAGAGGAAACTGGGAAACAAAAGAAAGAAAAAACTAACAGAGAGAGAAACAAAAGAATGTGGAATACAACAACAAGAAACCATGACAGCAGTTACTCACTTTTCTGTTTTTAAGAAAAAGAAAAAAAGAGGAAGAAGGAAGGAAAAAGATCAAAGGCCAAGATCAACACAGAAAAACAGCCTTTTCTCTTGGACCCCTTGTGATCTTCACAGGCTGTTGCTATTCTGCAATCAATCACCTTGTAAGCAGTCTCCCGCAGTTTTTAAGCCAGGTTTTAGTGGAGTAAATTAAGGAAAGTAAAAATGGAACCTCTCTTTTTTTTTTTTTTAATAAGAGATCCAAGAAAAGCTAATATAAAGAGGATGTCAAAATATTCCCTGTCATAACGTTTCACTGGATACTTGATAAACTTGTATCCCTTCTCAAAGAAGAGCCAAGGATCAAACCAGGGACCTTGTATATTCTAGGAAGGCATTCTTCCAATGAGCTAATATGCCTTCTTAGTTTAGAAAGACTTTTCAGAAACCTATCAGGAATATTCCTTCCCTGTTATCTCTGCCTCCTTTCTGATGTAAATTCTCTCTTTATTTAGGCTGCTAGGTGTGGCAGCCTGCCTGAGGAGATCCCCTTCCCCTATCCCTGTTGTGTCAGGTCCCTTCTGACACACAAAGGAGGCTCAGCTGGCTAAAATAACCAAAAAGAGAACACTCCACTTTCTTTATCCCCTTCTCCTCCCAGGAAGGTTGCTGCCACACTCCTTTTGGAGGAGGAAGCCAGCAGTCCACTTAGGCTGTTTGTCATGAGGGTGGGGAATAAGCACCACTTCCAGCCACAGGAGTGAGAAACTCAAGATTTTTCACCAGCTTCCTTTTCTTTCTGCACCCTTTTAGATGACCCAGAGCACCCCACAACTCTTTATGTATATAGACGTGCTGGCAAGGATGAAGAGGTGTGTTCTCCTCTTAGTCAGATACTATTTGCCAGGAGTATTAGCCTCACCTGATATTTCAAGGATGGAGGAGAGGAGCCCTTCCTGGTGGCCAGGAAGATAAATAATTAACAGTTTGCTATTTTGGCTTCTTCCTTTCTGTCCCTGACTCTTCTGTTAGTTGTGAAGCAGTGTCCTGGTGTACTGTACCCCTAAGCAGGTCGCCAAGGCAGCCCGAGACTCCCTCTCAGTTGTTTTAGTAAGAGCTAAGTTTTATCTGCCTTCCAATTGGCCAAATTCCCACCCATACATTTTTTCATTATACACGTTACATATTATGTCCTTATATATTGTATATCCAAAATCATAGGTTTATCATTACTTTTTATGCACTTACAATTTTGAACTACAAGGAATTAAAAAGTGGATTTACATCCCAAAATACAATTTTATATATATATAAGAGATGTTGTGCATTTACAAAACAATCATGCATAATACACACAATTCCCATACATCACCTCATTACAAACAATTTGCATTGGATGTGGAAAATTTGTTACAAATGAAGATAGCACTTTTTGGTATAATGGTATTATTTTAAAATATTATTTATCTTTGTTAAAATTGATGACTGATTATTAAAATGATTCTATCTATCATCATTTATTTACATTAGGTGAATTTTCCCATATACCACCTATTACCACCTTGTATTAATTATGTTCATTTGCTATAATTCATCAGAGTATTCTTGACTTGTATTATTAACTATAGTCAATAGTTTATAATATGGTTCATGGTGTGGTACAGTCCTATGTCTTATATTTTAATTTCTATTCAAATAATATACACATCTTAAAATTTCCCCTTTTAAGCACATTCAAAACTATAGCTAAGTAATGTTGATTACACTCACAATAATGTGCTTCCATCACCTCCATCCATTTGCAAACTTTTGCCATCAGCCTTAAGAAAATTCTGTACAAGTTAAGCATCACTACCCCATTCTCTTAACCATAATCTATCTCCTGATAACCTACATTCTAGATTCTTACCCTATAAGCTTGCTTATTATTATTAGTTCATAACAGGGAGGTCATACACTATTTGTTCTTTTAAATCTGGCTTATTTCATTCACATAATGTCCTCAAGGTTTATCCATGTTATCACTTGCATTAAGAATTGATTCCTTTTTGGTGAATAATATTCTATTGCATGGGTATACCACATTTTGTTTATCCATCCATCAGTTGGCAACTTGGGTTGCTTTCAACTTTCTGCAATTGTCGATAATGCTGCTAGGAACATTGTTGTCCAAATAACTGTTCAAGTCCTTATTTTCAGTTTTCTATGCATATACTTAGTACCAGGATTGCTGGGTCATATGGCAGTTCTATACTTAGTTTCCTGAGGAACTGTCAAACTGTCTTCCACAGCGCTTACACCATTTTATACTCTCAGCAGAAATGAGTGAGTCATTCTATTTCTTGCATACTCTCTAAAACTTTTAGTTTTCTTGTTTTTTTATAGTGACCATTATAGTAGGTGTGAAATGATATGCCATTGTAGTTTTTATGTGCAATCCTTAATAGCTAGTAGAGTTGAGCATTTTTTCATGAACTTTTTATCCATTTGTATTTCCTATTTGGAGAAATGTCTATTAAAGTCTGTTGCCCATTTTAATTGAGTTTTCAATTTATTATGGAGTTGCAGAATTTTTTATATATTCTGTGTATAACCCTTATTGAATATGTGGTTTCTAATATTGTCTCCAGTTGTGTGGACTTTATCGAAGAAGTTCTTTGATGGACAAATTCTTTTTTTGAGGAGGTCCCGTTTCTCTATTCTCTGTGTTCTTATTGATACTCATTCTAGATGTTCTATCTATTGATGAGAGCAGTATATTGAAGTCTCCAATTATTGTAGTTGAGATGTCTATTTCTTCCTTCAGTTTTGCCAATGATTCCTCATGTATCTTGGGGCCTCCAGCTTAGGTGAATAAATATTTATTACTGTTTTTTCTTTTGATGGTTTGCCCCTTTTTAAATATATAGTGACCTTCACTGCCTCTTATAAATAAAAGTTTTGCATTTAAAGTCTCTTTTGTCCTATATAAATAAAGCTAATCTAGGCCTTCTTTTCGGTTACTATTTGCATTGAATATCTTTTATCAGCATTTTACTTTGAACCTACCCATTCTTTGTGATTAAGATGAGTCTCTTGTAAACAGCATATGGTTAGATCATTCCCTTTCATCCGTTCAACCAATCTGTCACTTTTGAGTAATCCATTAACATTCAATCTTATTTATTTGTAAAGCCAGGACTCACTTCAGCCATTTTATCTTTTTTAATGTCATATTTTTGTCTCTGTTTTTACACTTTTCATCACCTATTTTGATAATCTTCATTTTCACACTAAAAGCCAGTCTCTCCTGTCTCTCCTTTCAACCTGCAAAACTACATTTAATATTTCTGATGAAGGAGGTCTCTTTTGACAAACTCTCACAGTTTATGTTTATCTGTGAATATTTTAAACTCTTCCTCATTTTTGAAGGACAGTTTTGCTGTGCAAAGAATTTCTGGCTGGCAGTTTATATAATTCATTACAGTAAACATATCATGTCACTGCCATTTTGTGTCCATGGCTTCTGATGTGAAATCGGACCTTATTCTTATTCAGGATACCTTGAATGTGACAAATTGCTTTTCTCTTGCTGATTCAGAATTTTCTCCTTATCTTTGCAATTTGACATTCTGATTAGTATGAGCCTCGGAGTAGGTCTATTAGGATTTATTTTCTTTTGAGTATGTTGCACTTGTAGGACATGAATATTTATGTCTTCATAAGAGTTGGGAAATGTTTGGCCATTATTTCCTCAAATATTCTTTCTTCCCCTTTTACCTTCTCTTTTCCTTCTTATATACACCCATGATGAATGTGTTTGTGAACTTCATGCTGTCTTTCAAATACTGAGATAGTACGCCAATTTTTCCATTCTTTTCTCTATATGTTCTTCTATCTGTGAAATTTCAAATATCCTGTATTCTATTTTGCCAATTGATTCTTCTTTCTATTTAAATCCTGTTTAAAAAGGCTTTAGTGTTTATTTGTATTTATATTTTGTAAAAACAGTCTTATATATGCAATATCACCCCATTAATATTTTACTTGAAGTTTCACTATGTTACACAGTCCATGCTACATATTTAAGCTTTCCTTGTAGTAATATATATGATCTTAAGACTTTCCCTTTCAACCTCAATCATACCCATATAATAGCTCTGCAGTTACAAACACTACGATGTGCTTTCAACATTTATGTTCATTCCAAAGATTTATAAACAACTTTTTCCCCAATTATGCACAGATTAACCCTCAGCTTTCCATTCTACAAATAAATGGGAGAGACAGAACCCGAATAGCATCTATATACAGCAAGGGAAGAAGAGAGACATTGAGAGGGGATGAGTTGTTTTGTTTGTTTGGGACTTTTTTATTATTATTATTATTGCTGAAATAATGAAAATGCTTTAAAATGAATCAAGTGATAAATGCACAACTATATGATTATAACAAATGCCACTAATTATACACTTTGGATGGGTTTATGCTTTAATATATGTATTTAAAAAATTGATTTGTTAATAAAAGGCTATGGGGACTTTTCTGAAAATAAAATGAAGCTTGTATTTTCATTATTATAGCTCAGAAGCTAACAAAAAATGCTTCTAGTGTATTTTGAATTTCTTCTATTGGGGCTTTCATCCCTAAAATTTCTGTTACGTACCTTTTCATACTTTCAAAGTTTTGCTTATTCTCACATGTGTCTTCCTAATTTCCTTTATATCTTTTTTTAAATAAGTTAAAAAAATTTTAAATACTTAAATTACATAAATGTTACATAAAAATTATAGGGATTCACGTATGCCCTACCTCCCAGACCACCCACAGCCTCCCACATAAACATCTTTTGTTAGTGTGGCACATCACTTGCAAAAGATATACACATCCTGGGGCTTTGTCACTGAGCATGCACCATAGTTCACATTTTAGCCACACTTTCTCCCACACAGTTCTGCATGTTATATGCTGATGTAAAATGGCCTATATCTGTCGCTGCAATGCCACTCAGAATAATTTCCAAGTCCTGAAAAAGCCCCTGTATTACCATTGCTTTTCCCTCTCACTGCCTCCAAAGCATCCAGTGGCCACTGGCTCGACATTAATGTTGTAATTTCTTCCATTACTAGAATCACAATATGTCTTTAACAGAATACCAGTAAGTCCACTTTAGTCCATAGTTCTCCCCCCAATCCTGAAGAGTCTGTGATGGTGATGTCCACTCCACCTCCAAGTGAGAGGGGGCTCATATCCCATGGATAAGATGGATGGGATTATCCTGCCTGCAGCTACACTCTGCATTCCCTGGGATAGGCATTGTCCATCATCATCTCCCCGCCGGGTGTCCTGGGTGAGTCCATTGAGATATAGAGTAGGAGTTGCAGCTGCACTGAGATTCTGGGCCCAGCTGGCACAGGCTCAGGCCAAAGACTCCATTCTCTGGAAATACACCTACAAACTCCCACACCACATATATGTTTGAATAGAAGGGACTGATGAACCTTGTGCAAGGAGGACATATTTGAGTCCAACTCTGTCACTCTCAGGAACACAGATTCCAAAGTAGGGCCTACTGATAAGGCACCAAACTCTAGAGCTATCAGCCCTGATATAGGACCTGGATGTCTCCAGAGCCCTCAGGAACCACTCTTTTTGGAATTATATCCACATTGGAAGCCTATGAGGTCCTACTGAGGTGTGCATAATTGTTACTTCTGGAATGACCTCCCAACTCACTTTGAAATCTCTTAGCCATATGAACTCATTGGTCTTTACCTTTTCCCCCTTTTATTCAAGGTCTTTTTCCAGTCATATTGCCAGTTGGCACTAGGTAGTAATCCCTCATTGCCAGGGAGGTTCATCCCCAGGAGTCATGTCCCATGCTGGGAGGAAGGTAATGCATTCATATGCTGAGTTTGGCTTAGAGAAAGGCCACATTTGAGCAACAAGGAGGCTCTCAGGAGGCAATCTTAAGCACCCCATAACAATAAGCTAAGTTTCAGTTTCAAGAGCAAAGACTCATAAGGCTAGTCATCAATAACAAAAGCCCATCAGTGGACCATACTCTTTAGCCAGAAACTGCCCCTGCACTTGGGGTACTATTGCTACTCCCTTGGAGAATGTGACAGAGCTCTCCAGGATGGGAATTCAGTATTCTTTCATTTATAGAGTGATTCTCCACCCACTGTGACCATACCCCGTGAATATATGAACAATTTTATATATCTTTTATGCATGTTCATGTGAACTTCCTCCCATGAACCCCCCATCCCTGACACCCCCTGCAAATGAACATCTCCTGCCCCAGTTGTAACCCTTCTGTGATCCAAAGCTTCTTTAAAGATGAAGCCAATATAATAGCCAAATACAATTAATAGGAAAATGAAATAATAATTATAAATTTAAATGTAAGAGATAAAATACATGAAAACTTAAAAAAAAACTAAAAATAAAATAAAATTAATGGATTGGGATATTCAGAAAATGGGAAAAAGAAATTTTAATATAATCTTATTGGAGCACACTTGTACATAACACTTTTCCTTTCTCTTGAACCATTCAGAACCCTCTCTCTCTCCTTGCAATTTTAATAATTTGACCACAATGTGTCTGGGCATGTTCCTCTGCGATATCATCCTATATGGGGATTGTTAGGATTCTTGAATGGGTATATTTATGTCTTTTGCTGCAATTAGAAAGTTTCCTTTCACTTTCTCTGAATACTTCTGCCCCTTTCTCTGTTTCTTCTGCTTCTGAATCTCTCATAGTGCCTATATCAGTATGCTGAATTGTGTCCCCAAGGAATCTTAGGCTCAGTTTGGCTTCTGTAAATTTTTTCTACTCCTCAGTCTCAATCATTTCAATTGTCTTACCTTCCACTTCACTGAATATTTTTCTGCCAGCTTTTTTGGACTTCATCTCATTTCTTTAATTTCCATCTGTTAATTGAAATTTTCATTTTGCTAATTTATCATGTCCTGATAATCTTTAGGTCTTTATGCATGTTTTAAAGCATTTTGGAGGTCTTATATTTAAAAGTCTTTTTCCAGAGGACCATAGTTTTTTCTTCTTTGTTGATAGTTTCTGAAGATTTATTTTCTTTCTTTGGATGGGCCATCATTTCCTTTCTGCGTGTTTAATTTTTTATTTTGTCTTGCAATCTTTTGTCATACACTATGCATTTTAATATTTTAATGTGTTACCACTGGGATTTATTCCCTGAACTGTCTGTTCTTTAATTTGTGCCCAGCTAGTGATATGATAGATATTTCCTTGAAACACAGAAGTTAACCAAAAAAAGAAAAGAAAAGTAAAAAACAAAACAAAAAACACCATTCAGTCTTTGTAAATGGTCCCTATGTTGGCTGGTGCTTTCTGATGCCTCTTATGAGACTAACCCACTTATCAATAAGATCAGTCTTAAGCAAAAACACAGGTTCCTTTCAGTCTTTTCTGAGCCTGTGTCTTATATTTGGCATATAATCATGGCCACTGGAAATTCCCTGTTCACAGTTCCCCTGTTCCCACTTTACACTGACTTACCTGTGCACTAGCTGTTTCTGTCTCCTGGGCAAGTTCTGAAAGACTAAGCCAGAGATAAGTGTCCTGCCTCAGTCCTTCCAACTGCCAAACCATGGAATTTCACTTACATACAGCAACTCAGGTTGCATGTACAGATGTAAGTTTTACTCTCCTCTCAGCAGAATAGGGCTAGGATATCCAGTTCTCCCAGCAGCAATTGTTGACATAACCCAAAGAATCAAAGAGGACCTCTATCTCACTCCCTTTATAAGAATCAATTCAAAATGGATCAAAGACTTAAATGTAAAAGCCAGGACCATAGAACCAATAGAAGAAAATGTAGAGAAATATCTTAATGACCTTGAGGTAGGTGGTGGTTTCATGGACTTTACACCCAAAATATTAGCAACAAAATAATAATGGATAAATGGGACCCTTCAAAATTAAATACTTTTGCACTTCAAGGACTCTGTCAAAAGGTTAAAAAGGCAGTCATCTCAATGGGAGCAAATATTTAGAAACCAGGTATCTGATAAAATTTTCATATCCATGATACATAAAGAGATGCTACAACTCAACAATAAAAAGACAATTGACCTGATTATCAAATGGGCAAAAGACTTGAATTGATTTTGTCCAAAGAAGATATACAAATAGCAAAAATTTTTAAAGAACCATGAAAAAATATTCAACATCACTAGCAATTAGGAAAATGCAAATCAAAGCCACAATGAAATGTCATTTCACAACTATTAGAATAGCCACTATTTAAAAGACAGAGAAATAAAAGTATTGGAGAGGATGTGGACAGATAGGAACACTTATTCACTCTTGGTGGGAATGTAGAATGGCACAGCCACTGTGGAGGGCTCTATGGTAGTTTCTAAAGAAGGTGAATATACATTTGCCACGTGAGCTGGCAATGCCACTACTAGATATGTACCCAGAAGAACTGAGAACAGTGAAACAAACAGATGTCTGCTCACTGATGTTCATAGCAGTGTTATTACAATTGCCAAATGATGAAAACAACCTAGGTGTCCACCAACCACCTGGCTAAACAAATTGTGGTGTATACACATGATGGAACATTATGCAGCAGTGAGAAGAAATGAATTCATAAAGAATATGATAAGATGGATTAACTGGGAAAACATTATGCTGAGTGAAGACAGCAAGACATAAAAAGACAAATACTGTATGATTGTGCTACTATGAATTAAAAATATTGTGTAATCTCATGGAATTAATAACTTGAAAAAGGGTCATCAGAAAGTAAAATGAGATTAGATAATGGAAAACGGATGTTAACTTGTGCAGAACTGATAAAATATGTGTATTAATCTTTGGAAATGAATAGAAAAGCTGAAAGCACAACATAATGCTTGCAACTAGCAATACTATTATGCAGATATGACAGTGGTTCAAAGGGAAATTCTAAGGTCATTGTACGATTCCATTTATATAAAATATATATATAAATCAATTTATAAAGATGAAATTAGATAGTGATTATGTGGGGCTGGGAAAGGATAGAAGGATTGAGACATGGCTGCAAAGGGGTGTGGATTTTTTCTTTTTGGAGTAATGAAACTGAAAATTTTTTTGGTGATGAATACACAGCATTGTGATTATACTAAAAGCCAGTGATTATACATTTTGACTAGATCATATAATATGTGAATGTATTTCAATATAACTGCTTAATAAATATATAAATGAATGTGCAAGAAGAGCCAGAATTAGCAGCTGTGATTAAGAAAACAGAAGACTATAAGTATTGGAGAGGATGTGGGGGAAGGGGAACCTTCATCCACTGCTGGTGGGAATGTAGAATGATCCAGTCATTGTGGAGGACAGTTTGGTGGTTCCTCAAAAAACTAACTAAAGAACTGCCATATGATCCACCAATTCAAATGCTGGATATATACCTAGTAGAATTGAATGCCAAGACACGAGCAGATATATGCACACCAATTTTCATAGCTGCAACATTCACTATTGCCAAAAGTTAGAATCAACACAAATGCTCATCAATAGATGAATGGATAAACAAAATGTGGCACACACATACAATGGAATGTTGCTCAGCTGTAAGAAGGAATACAGTGCTAACATGGGATAACATGGATGAACCTTGAGGACCTCATGTTGAGTGAAGCAAGCCAGGCATTGAAAAATGAATATTACATGACCTCACTGATATGAATTAAGCAAATTGAGCAGATTCAGAAAGCTATTGTCTGGCAGATAAGTTTACAGGAAATAGAAAGGGAGAAGAAGGTTGTAAGCCAACTCCCATATGGACGTAATCTATGGTAAGGTGAAAGTGTGTAGTTGCACATTGAAGGGATATGACAGGAGGGTAGTGATATTATTGGGTTGGGTGGTGCAGGTTTGACAATTGGGTAGAATAAGGAGGGTGGGTTGGAAAGTCCAGGGAACTGGGGGAAGGGATGGGAGAGGGACCCGGTGAACACTCGGGATTGGCGGGTATGTGGTTAAAAGTACAAAGTTGGGAATGCTCTACTGGTAATATGACAAGGAACGGTTACTCATTTAAGGTGTTGGATTTCAGACACGGTCCACCTGGAGCAGACTTCTAAAGAGTGATCATTTTTTCATAATATATTGTATCAGTGGGTGGAGAGTCACATAATGAGCAGGAAGGATTTCGACTCCCATCCTGGGGAGGTCTGATTTGTTCACAAACAGAGCAGTGGGAGTCTCTTGAGAGCATAGGCAGTTCCTAACAGGGGAGGACAAAACAATGTGTCAAGTTCTCAGTGTTGTTGGAAGTAACTATAAATCTTGTCATCCAACAACTGAAGCCAGGGTGTCAGCATGAGCCCCAAAAGGAGGGAGAGGGAGGAATGGAATAGATGGAACAGGGGGGATTTAGTTGGCAATGGAAGTGTTCTACATGATCTTGCAATGATGGACACAGGCCATGTTAAATATCATGAAAATTTATAAAAAATTTACTGTCTAAAATGTAAACCAAAATGTAAACCACTGACCATGGTTAGTAGCTATGTTTCACTATGTGTACATCAGTTGTAACAAAGGTACTATCAACATATAAAAAGGCATTAATATGGGAAAGGGGAAAAGGGAAGGATGCTCTGTATATGGGAGTCCCCTGTATTCTGTTTGTGACTTTACTGTGACCTAAAACTTCTTTGAAAACAAAATGAAAAAAATAAGCCACTGGGAAATAAACAGAAGAAAATGCCACAGTACTTACAAGACACAAGATATTACAGTGATTAAAGGCAAAATGTCAAAAACATTTTCTTAAATATATTTCATTATTTTTTAATATCCTAATCTTTCAATTTTATTTTATTTTTAGGTTTTTAAAAATTTTATGCCTTTTATTTTTTATATTTAAATATATCATTATTATTTCATTTTCTTATTAATTGTATTTGGCTATTTCTTTGGCTTCATTTTTGAAGACACTTTGGATCACAGAAAGTTACAACTGGGGCAGGGGAAGTTCATTGGTGCGGGGTGTCAGTGATGGGGGATTCATGTTAGGAAGCTCACTTAGGCATACAAATAAGGTATATAAATATCTTCAAATGTTCATGGGGCATTGTCACAGCAGGTGGAGACTCACACAGTAAATGAAAGAATATTGAATTTCCATCCTGGAGAGATCTGCCACATTCTCTAATGGAGCAGCAACAGTCCCCCAAGTGAAGGGGCAATGACTGGCGAAGTAGGATGGTCCATTGATGGGTCCTTGATATTGATGACTATGCTTATAAGCCTTTACTCTTGAAATTGAAACTTAGCCTTGTGTTGTGGGGTGCCTAAGAGTTGCTTCCTGAGGGCCTCCTTGTTGCTCAAATGTGGCCTCTCTCTAAGCCAAACTCAGCATATAAATGCATTACCTTCCCCCCAGCATGGGACATGACTCCTGTGGATGAGTCTCCCTGGCACCAAGGGATTACTACCAAGTGTCAACTAACAATGAAACTGGAAAAAAACCTTGAATGAAGCAGGGAAAAGGTAAAGACAAATGAGTTTATATGGCTAGGACACCAAAATGAGTCAGGAGTTCATCCCAGAGGAAACACTTATGCACATCTCAGCAGGATCTCATAGACTGCCAAAGTGGATACTACCCTAAATAGTGGGGCTCCTGAGGGTTCTGGAGACACCTAGGTCCTATAGTCAGGGCAGATAGCTCTGGGGTTTGGTGCCTTGCCAGTGGGCCCTACTTTGGAGTTTATGCCCTTGAGAGTGACAGAGTTGGACTCAATTATGGCTTCCCTACACATGGGTCATCTCTCCCTTCTATTTAAACATATACTTGGTGCTGGAGTTTGTAGGTGTTCATTGAAGAAACTTGAATCTTTGGGCTGTCCATGTGCCAACTGGGTCCAGAATCTCAGCAGAGTTGCAACACCTACTCTCCAGTTCATTGATTTCACCCAGGACTACTAACAAGGAGGTAAGGATTGACAACCATCATATCAAGGATACAAGAGAGCTTACAATTGCAAGGAGAAGAGTCCCAACCATCAGCTGTATGGGATTGAAGACCCTTCTCAATTAGAGGTGGAGTGGACATCACAATCCCAGAATTCTTAGGTTTGGGGAAGGAACTATAGACTAGAGTGGACTTATTGGTATTCTACTTTAGAGATATTGTGATTGTAACAATGGAAGAAATTACAAAATTGATGTGGAGGCAGTGGCCACTGGAGGCTTTGGTGACAGGGAGAGGGAAAAACAGTTGTAATACAGGGGCTTTTTGGGGACTTGGGAATCATCTTGAATGACATAGCAATGACAGATACAGGCCATTATATATCATTCCATAACAATCAGAACTGTGTGGGAGAGAGTGTAGACTACAATCTGAACTATGGTCCATTCCCAATGGCAATGCCCCAGGAAGCATTGACCAATTGCAATGAATGTGTCACACTAATGAAGGATGTTGTTTATGTGGGAGGGTTTGGGATGTGTGGGGAGTGAGGCATACAGGAATCCCTATATTTTTTTTGTAAAATTTATGTAATCTAAGTATCTTTTAAAATTTTTTTTTTAATTAAAGAAACAGAAATAGCAAGTTTGTACACCAGGGGAAGCACAGAGAGATTAAGAGATGAAGAATTTTCTTGTTTGTCTGCTTTTTTAAATTATTATTATTGAAGTAATGAAAAGGCTATAATAAAGATTGAAGTGATGAATGCACAACTATGTGATTATACCAAATATCTTTGATTGTACACTTTGAAAAATTGTATGTTTTATTAATATGTATAAATAAAATTTATTTGCTAAGGAAAAAGTGTAGGACTAGGGATCCACAATGAGAGTGCAGGCCAGCTTGAATGACAATGGGGAGGGTGAAGGGAGGGATCTTAAGGGCTACAGGAGATCTTTCTACCATTTGCAAGATTTTTTTTTTTTCATTTAGTGCTTGCCCTGTAAATGCATATGTTTATCTGTTTTCTGGGTCAATATGCAAATAGCATTGGCAGTTTTTGGCAGTTGTTCAAATATTCTACAGAGCAAGAAATGCTCGGAGAATCTTACATTACCTTCTTCATTGTCTGCAAAGTCAATATTTTAATTTTTTGACAGACTGTTTATCAAACACCAAAGTCTGAGTAGTTATAGTCTGTTTGTCAGTAATAACTCTTATTTAGTTCCTAACCTGATAAATTTAATTCTCTTTCATTATTGAAAATACTAGGCAAGTGTTGATCAATTTGACTGAATTACACTAAAAAATTTGCTTCTGTTATTTTTCTCTAATTTCTATATCATTGTTTTTTTACTTTTTCTTTATTAATGTCTTCCTTTAATTAGCACAAGATCACTTTGTTCTTCTTTTCCTGCTTTCTTGAGTTGGAAATGGGGGTCTTTGGTCTTTGTATCTTTATGCTTTTCTAGTGTAAGCACTACAATTTTAAATTTCTCTCAATGCTTTATTTCCATTACACTGCTATCATTCTCTATCATTCATTCAAAAAATATATATTTTAAATTTTCTTTGTGATTTCTTTCTCTTTTTTTAAGATTATGAGATAATATCTGTAGACTATTACCACTCACTATGGCCCATAGCATACATTCGGCATATTTTTTTAATACCCTATTATTATTAGCACAATACATCTCTGGCACTAATGCAAAAATACTACAGTACTGCTGTTAACAGTAGTCCATAGAGTATATTAATTGCATTTTTCCTGTGCTTCTCGACATTCACACTACCCTGCAATAGTGATGCACGTTGTTCCAGCTCACAGGACATTCTTGCATTTGAACCATAAACCACAATTCTCATTTACCTCGGGGTTTACTGTGTTATTCAGTGCCTAGGTTATTCTCTAACTTTCTTTCAATTGATATTTATACCCCTGGACTACCCTTTTCAGTCACAATCCCATTTATAATCCAGATGCTACTCACTATAATATGTTACCATCAACTCTATCCATTTCCACACAATTCTAGTCAAGTTAATTAAAATTTCTACTGTAATTCCTTCACAGCCCTCCTCTTATCACATAATAACCTATGCTCTAGGTTTTAAATCCATGCATTTATTCTTCGTATTTACTTCATATTAGTGAGGCCATGCAATATTTGTCCTTTTGTGTCTGGCTTATTTCACTTTGCAAAATGTACTCAAGAATCATCCATGTTATTATAATTGTCCCAAATTCATTTTGCTTAACTACAGCATAGTATTCCATCATATATATATATATATATA
>JAQZBX010032820.1:0-25683 GCA_029593785.1 Cabassous unicinctus | reverse complement strand
CTCATCTTAGACCCAAAGACACAAAGAGGTTGAAAGTGAAAGGATAGAAAAAGATAATCTAGGCAAAAAATAACCAAAAGACAGCTGGGATAGCTATACTAATATCAAACAAAATAGACTTTATGTCAAAAAAATGTTACAAGAGACAAACAAGGACACTATATATTAATAAATGGATCAATACACCAAGAAGAAATAATCATAAATATTTATAACCTAACCACAGGACCCCAAAATAAATGAGGCAAACACTGATAAAACTGAAGAGAGAAATAGACATCTCTACAATAATAGTTGGAGATATCAATATACCACTTTCATCAACGGATAGAACATTTAGATCAAAGAACAATAAGGAAATAGAAAACTTGAACACTATTATAAATGAACTAGACCTACCAGACATATATAAAACACTGCACCCCAAAACATCAGAATATACATTTTTCTGAAATGTACATGGACGAGGGCAGATAACATATGTCATAAAACAAGTCTCAACAAATTTTTAAAAATTGAAATTATACAATGCTTCTTCTCTGATCACAATGGAATGCAGTTAGAAATCAATGACAGAGGGAGAACTGGAAAATCCACAAATATATGGAAGTTAATCAAACACTCAAATAATCAATGGATCAGAGAAGAAAACACAAGGGAAATCAGGAAATATCTTGACACAAATGAAAACAAAACACAACATATCAAAACTTAAAACTTAAGGGACATAGCAAAGGCAATGCTAAGAGGGAAATTTATAGCTTTCAATGCGTACATTAAAAAGAAAGAGCTCAAATCACAAACCTAACCTCACTCCTATAAGAACTAGGAAAAGAAGAACAAACTAATCCAAAATGAGAAAGAAGAATTAGATTACAGCAGTGATAAATGAAATAATAATAATAATAAAAAACAGAGCAAATCAATGAAACCAAAAGTTGGTTCTTTCAAAAGATCAATAAAATTGACAAAGCTTTAGCTAGACAAAGAAAAAAAGAGAAGATACAAATAACTAAAACCAGGAATGAAAGGCGGGACATTAGCACTGACCCCAAAGAAATAAAGATCATAAGAAGATACTATGAACTGTATGCCAATAAATTAGATAATCTACATGAAAACGGACAAATTTCTAGAAGCACACAAACTACACCAACTACAGACGAAACTGAAGACGTCAACAGACCAATAACAAGTGAGTGAATTCATAATCAAAAACCTACCAAAAAATGAAAAGCCCAAGACCAGATGGCTTTACTAGTGAATTTTACCAAACATTTCAAGAAGAATTAACACCAATCCTGCTCAAAGTCTTTCAAGAAATTGAAGAATGAACACTTCCCAACTCACTCTATAAGGTGAACATCACCTTAATAATACCTAAACCAAATGAAGATACCACAAGAAAATAAAAGTACAGACCAATAGCCCTATGAATATAGATGCAAAAATCCTCAATAAAATATTAGGAAACTGAATCCAACAACACATTTTAAAAATTGTAGACTATGATCAAGTGGGATTTATCCCAGATACGTGAGGGGGAGTTGAACCTAAGAAAATCAATTAATGCAATACATCACATTAACAGAAGACTTCTCTGCAATTGATGCAGAAAAGTCATTTGACAAATTCCAACATCCTTTCCTGATAAAAACACTGAGAAAACTACGATTTGAAACATTCTTAATGTGATAAATGGCATATATAAAAAACCCACATCTAACATCATACTTGGTAAAAAACGGAAAGCTTTCACCCTAAGATCAGGAACAAGACAAAGATACCCACTGTCACCACTATTATTCAACAATGTACTAGAAGTTCTAGCCAGAGCAATTAGGCAAGAATTTTTTTTTAAAAAAGCCATCCATATAGGAAAGGAAGAAGAAAAACTCTCCCTATTTGCAGATGTTATGATCCTATACATACAGAATCCTGAAAAATTCACAACAAAGCTACTAGAGTAATAAATTCAGCAAACTGGAGGGGTACAAGATAAACACCCAAAAATCAGCAGTGTTTCTATATGCTAGTATTCAACAATCTGAAGAGAATATCAAGAAAGAAAAAAAAAATCCAGTCAAAATAACTAAAAATATCTAGGAATAAATTTAACCAAAGATGTACAGGACTAATACATGGAAAAATTACAAAACATTGCTGAAAGAAATTAAAGAAGACCTAAATATATGAAATGACATTTCACATTTATGGACTGGAAGACTAAATATTAAGATGCCAGTTCTATACAAAGTGATATAAACATCAAACACAATTCCAACACAATTCCAATCAAAATTCCAACAGACTTCTTTGCATAAATGGAAAAGCCAATCATCAGATTCATAAGGAATGATAAGCAGCCCCAAAGAGGCAAAAAAACATCTTGAAAAAGAACAAAGTTGGAAGATCCACATTTCCATATTTCAAAACAACAGTAATCAAAACAGTGTGGTAACAGCACAAAGAGAGATATATAGACCAACGGAATCAAATTAAGAGTTCAGAAATAGACCCTCACACCTCTGGGCTACTGATCTTTGACAAAGTTGCCAAGTCCTCTCTGGGGAAAGAAGAATCTCTTCAACAAATGGTGCTAAGAGAATTGGATATTCATTTGCACAAGAATGAAGGTGGACCCCTATTTCATACATATAAAAAAATAACAAATGGATCAAAGACCTAAACATAAGGACTAAAACTAAAAAATTCAAAATCAGGGAAACACCTTCAGGACTTGGTGTTAGGCAGTAGTTTCTTAAGACTTTACAACAAAAGCACATGTAAAATAAATAAATAAATAAATAAATGGGACTAGAACAAAATTTTACAACTTTCATGCATCTAAGGACTTTATCAAGAAAGTAAAAGGACAACCTACAAAACGGAGGAAAACATTTGGAAACCACATATCTGCAAAGGATTAACTATCCAGAATATATAACAACTCTCTAAAATTCGACAAGACAACCCAATTAAAAAATAGGAACAAGATTTGAATAGACATTTCTCCAAAGAAAATACGCAAATAGCTGATGATACATGAAAAGATGCTCAATGTCATTAGCCATCAGGGAAATGCAAATCAAAACCAAAATGCGATACCATCTCACACCCAACAGAATGGCTGCTATTTAAAAAATGGAAAATAGGTGTTGAAAAGGAAATGGAGAAATAGGAACACTCGTATATTGTTTGCAGGGATGTAAAATGGAGGTGTCACTGTGGAAAACAGTTGGACAATTCTTCAGAAAGTATAGAATTACCAAAGGACCTGGAAATCCTACTGCTTGGTATATACATCAAAGAAATGAAAGCAGGAACTTGAACAGATATTTTCCCACAGAAATTCATAGCGGCATTATTCCAATTGCCAAAAGATGGAAGCAACCCAAGTGTCCATACCTGATCAAGAGATAAACAAAATGTTGTATATATACAATGGAATATTATTCAGCTGTAAGAAGGAATGAAGTTCTGATGCACGAATAAGCATTGAAGACATTATGCTAGACACAAAAGGACAAATATTCTATGATCTCTTTTACATGAAATAAGCAGAATATGTAAATCCATAGAAACAGAAAATTCATTAGAGGTTACCAGGAGCTGGATCAGGGAGGGGAATGGGGAGTTCATGCTTAATCAGTAGTGTTTCTGTAAGGGGTGCTGGTTTCATCAATTGTAGTAACAGTAAAACACTAAGGAAAGTTATTAATAATGGGGAAAATTGTGTGTGCGAGTATGGGATATATGGGAACTCAGGACTTTCTGCATGATTTTTCTGCGAACCTACAATTCTAATAAACTTTTTTTTTTTTTAAATGAAAGATCTCTTAAGACGGCAGACATCTTATCAAATGGGAATAGAGATTGGTGAGCCGATGCTTAATCTGGTCAGAATTTATAATAATATTGATTGTAATGGTTTGGTAATGGATGGAGGTGATGGTGGAGCAGAAATATGAGTGAAAATAACAGCACTGAAGTGCGGGTGTGAACGTGGTTGAAAGGGGAAGGTTTGGGCCATCCACAAGGCAAAAAGGAAAGATAGAGGATAAAACGGGTGACTGTACAACTCAGTGAACTCTGAGGTGGCCGAGGATTGTGCTTAAGTATACAAATATAAAAATGTTCTTTCAGGATCTGTAACAAAGGCATGTTACTAGTACAGGGTGTGTTGATAATGGGGTGATACATGGGGGAAAAATGTACCTGTAAAACTTACTTCTATGGGATATGAATGTATTCGTGTTGTCATAGGTATGTTTTAATAGAGGCCCACACAGTAGTAGCCAACAAAATAGTAAACTCCCATCCTGGGGAGTCCTGCTACTTCCTCAAATAAAATGGCAAAAATCCCTGAAATTGATGGTTAGGCTAATATGTCAACTCAGCTAGGTAATGGTGCCCAGTTATTTGGTCAACGATCCATGGACTTACCAAATGTCTTATTTACCACAATGGTATTCCACACAGCATTGCATCTGATCAAGGAACCCACTTCACAGCAAACGATGTGTGGGAAAGGGCACATGCTCATGGAATCCACTGGTTTTAAAATGTTCCCCATCATCCTGAAGCAGCTGGATTGACAGAACAGTGGAATGGCCTTTTGAGGACTCAACTACGGTACCAACTAGGTGGAAATGTTCTCTAGGAGGCTGTGTATGCTATAAATCACTGTCTACTCTATAGTTTCTCCCATAGCCAGGATTCACTAATCCAGGAAATAAAGTGGCACCACTCACTATTACCCCTAGTGATCCATTAGGAAAATTTTTGCTTCCTGTCCCCGCAACCTTAAGCTCTGCTGGTCTACAGGTCTTATTTCCAAAAGTAGGAGTGCTGCCACCAGGGAACACAAAAATGTTTCCACTGAATTGGAAGATAAGATGCCACCTGGCCACTTGGGCTCCTCATGCTTCTGAATCAACAGGCAAAGAAGGGAATTATACTGGCTGGGGTGACTGACCCTGACTATACAGGGGAAACAGGACTACACCCACATCATGGAGGTAAACAAGAGTTTGCCTGGAATACAGGGATCCCCTAGGGCATCTCTTAGTACTACCATGCCCTGTGATTAGTCAATGGAAAACTGCAACAACTCAATCCAGGCAAGACTAACAATGGCCAAGAATCTTCAGGAATGAAGGTTTGAATCACCCCACCAAGCAAAGAACCACGGCCAGCTGAAGTGCTTGCTGTGGGTAAAGGGAACATGGAATGAGTATTGGGAAGAAGGTAGTGATAAAGATGAACTTCAACCATTTGACCAGAAACAAGGATTGTAATGGTCATGAACATTTCTTCCTTGTTTTGTTGAGTCTGTTTGTATACGTACATAAAACCAATATCTTTGTTTTCTTCCCTATCCTTTCCCCTTATCATATGACATAAGTTGTATTAGTTTCATGTCATAGTATTTAAGGATGTCAAGTTTAAGAGTGAATATTACCCAAGAAATTGCACTCTATTCTGAAAGGATTTAGTGCGTTTCTGGTTGTACGCAGGACAGTTGAGTACTATTAGGCAGAAAAAAACAAACACACACCACACACACACACACACACACACACACACACACACACATATATGTTTTATTTAGAAGTTAAATATGGTTAAGGTGATGTGTATGGCTGCCAAGTTGACAAGGGGTGGACTGTGATGGTTAGGCTAATGTGCCAACTCGGCCAGGTAATGGTGCCCAATTGTGTGGTCAAGCCAGACCTGGGCTAACTGTAATACAAAGGCATTTCATGGACTTTAATCATCCGTGAGTTCATTATATACACGGCTGGTTACATCTACAATCACCTGAGGAGACTGCCATTGACAATGAGTGATGTGTCATCCAATCAGCTGAAAGCCTTAAAAGGGGAAGTGATTTCAGCATTCAGGGAGAGAATTCCCATCTCTACTTCAGACAGCCAGCATCTCCTGGGGAACTCATCGAGGACCTTCATTAGAGCCCCTGGTTTGCAATGTGCCCTCCGGAATTTGGACTTATGCATTCCCACAGTCGCATGAGACAACTTTATAAAATCTCATACTATTTACTTTGTATCTCCTGTAGATTCTGTTTCCCTAGAGAACCCTAATACAGGAATATCTTGACAGTGCCTAACAAAAGAAAACAGGCCAAGCCCTCAATCTTAATGCTTGTACTTATGAACCTTATTACTGTAAAAATGAAACTAAGCCTAATTATAGTTATCACCTAAGAGTTACCATGAGAAAACCACCTTGTCGGTCAAATGTGGCCTCTCTCTAAGCCAAACTGAACAAATAAACTCACTACCTTCCCCCAACATGAGACATGACTCCAGGGGATGAGCCTCCCCGGCACTGAGAGCTTATCACCAAGTGCCAACCAGCAACGCATTTGGCCTTGACCAAAAGGGAGAAAGAGTAAATAAATTAGAGATTTTATGGCTAACAGATTTCAAAGTGAACTGGGAGGTCACTCCGGAGGTTACATTTATGCAGGTCTCAGGCAGATTTCACTAACTGTCATAGTAAACAAAACCTCAAACAAACCTCAAACAAAAATGTTCCCAAAGGTTCTAGGGACATCTGGACACTGTAGGCAAGGCACACAGCCTCATGAAACCAACACCCCCTTGGTGGGTCCTATTTGGGAATATATGATAATCTATGTCTGCAAGAGTTATACTCATTTATAATTTCCCTACTCATGATTCTTCCACCTTTATTTGAACCTATTATCACTATACCCATTAAATATATGTCTCAGAGACTTGAATCCTTGGACTGTTCATATGCCAGTTGAGCTCTGAATCCCAGCAGAGTTGCAGCCAACTCCTCCTAATCTCCAATTCTTTAGGCTTGCCCAGGACAACTAACAAAATGATGATGATGGGCAAGTCCCATCCCAAAAAAACAAGGAGTATCTACAACTGCAAGCAAAGCAGTTCCTTCCATTGGCCCCATATCTAAGCCCCCTCTCAATCTGAAGGAGAGTGGACATCAACTCAAATTCCTCAAGATTGAGTAATGAACAAACATAAGGGGGGGAGTATAAGCACAGACCAAAGTAGACTTTGTTACTGTAGTTCTTATCGTGTTGTAACAGAAGAACTTGTAACATTGATAAAGATCGTGGTTACCGGGGGTTCAGAGAGGAAGGGGAAGGATGAATAGATGGAACATAGGGCATTTTTAGGGCAATGGAAATGTTTTGTATGATACTGCAATGATGGATACATGACATTATATGTTTGTCAAAACCTATAAAACTGTACAATGCAAAGTGTAAACCATAATGTAAAATATAGACCTTGGATAGTATCAGTGCTTCAATATTGGTTCATTAATTGTAACAAATTACACACTAATATATTAATAATAGGGAAAAATGTGTTTTGGGGGGGTTATATGGGAATCCTTTTATTTTGATGTAACTTTTCTGTAATCTAAAACTTCTCAAAAAATAAAGATTATTATTACAAAAAAAAAAAAAAAAAGACACCATCACCATCATTGCTATTGACCACATCTAACTAACTACCAAGCACTCTTGGGTTTTCTCTTGAACATATTTCTAAATATGAAGCCATTCTTTCCCATGTCCATGGCCACTATCCTGGCTTAGACTTCACCTATTTGAAAAGCCACTTCTTAGTTTTCATAACTCTAATTTTACCCTCTACATACCAACTCTCTCTAGCAAAGCACTTGTCCCAACTTTAGGAATCTTTTGTCAACAAAGAGATCTTATCACTTCCTTCTTTAAAACTTTCATTGAGTTCCAATGCCCATCAGATGAAATCTAAATGACTTTTTGCATGTCATTCAAGGGCCTTTGTGTTCTGAGTCTTCTTTACATATATGCCCGGCCTCATCTGCCACGATTGCCCCTCTAGGATAATATGCTGCAGTGATGTTGAACTAGTTGTGTTCCCCAAACATGTATTATTCTGCTAGTTATTATGCCTTTATCCTTACTGTTCCCACTGCTTGGAAAAATCTTTCCACAGATTGTCAATCTAGACAACTTTTACTAGTCCAAGTCTCCGTTCAGGCTCAGTCTTACCAAATAAAGTTTTCTTTTTGACTCCACCTAATAGACTTCACCATACCTTCTACCACATCCCCACCATGAAAAAGGAAAGAAGGTAAGGAAGAAGGGAACAGAAAGAAAAAAAAAGGAAAGGAAAGAGAGGAAAGAGAAGAAAGAAACACATAACCCAAAACAAAAGGCACTGCCATAATGGAAGTAATTATTTACATGTCAATTTTTCTACAATATTGAGTAATAACCACGAAATAAAATTGCATCCCATATCATGTTCCTAGATAGAGTTGATGCTCAATAAATATTTGTCAAATGAAAGAAGTTTGATTTCAGATACGGTTAATTTAGTAGGATACTCAATTGAGACTAACAGGCTACTAGAGATATGAGATTGGCACTTAGGGAAAAGGGCAGAACTGGAGGTATGCATATTGGAATTAGTCACATAAAGGGAAGCTGTGAGAATGAAAGAGCCACAAAAGAAAAAGCATTCAGGACCCAAGGGCTGAAATTTCTGGACTGCAAAAATTTAGAGGAATATAGAAAGGAGCAGGAGATACTAGTTAAAGAGGAATCAAATGAAAAAGGAATCGTGAGATATTACAGAAAATGACCTAACATAGAGGTCTGTACACAGGGGCAGAAGAACTTCCAGGAGGGGTTAAAGCTATCAAGTGCCAGATATTGCTAAGATTAAAGAAAATAAAATTCAAAAGAACTGACTGCATTTCATAACGAGAATCTTACTGAGGGCCTCTGCCATCCAAAAGAGCAGGGATGAAAGTAAGTTTGAAAGTGGTTAAGTAACAAGTGAGCAGTGAAGAAATAGGAGTTGATTCCTATATACTGGTGTAAGAGAATTTTATTCTGAGAATTAGAAACAGCTTCAAGAATAAAATCACTCATCTCAGCAGGAAAAATAATACTAAACTCTAATAAAAGCCAGAAGCAGCATCTTCTTAAACAAACCTTTGTCAGTAACACAGAATATAGAAAAAGCAATACTCCAAATTTGTTTCCCCACATTGAATACTGGTCCAAGACAGCATCTTTTAATTCTGATAAACTTCCAAATGATCTTTTTCTGGGGAGAAAAACAATTAAGTATTATTAAGTATTAGTAACATGAGAAGATGGACTACATCATAATTTGGGAAAATTTTCAAATTGTCTTATACATTAAAACATATACATATATACATGAGATTTTTGTAAGTATCTCAATTTTTTTAATACAAATTTAGCCATTAAAAGCTCTTGTTGACAACTGTTATGTGATTAATATACTGTTAAGATAGAACGCCTACTTGGCAGGGAACATCTTCATCTCTTATGTGAACTGTGTGGTATCAATAAATTCTTTAATAGTTTGCAGTTGTTTAGAGAACACAGTGCTCCTTTTCTAAGCAGTATGTAAGAACAAATCAGGAAAATGTGTTTTTGTTTTTGTTTTTTTTTAAAAAAAGCCTGAAAATCATCTACTATCTGAATGCCAAAGATAAGGCATACATTTGTGGTTTCTTTCAGAATAAATTAATGTTAAATTATAATCAGCATAGATATTTTTACCTTTTATTTTGTAATAAAAAGTTTAAATGCTCTAATGAGAATATGGGCAATTATAATGAAAACTACAGAATGCTTACTTTAGCAAATAAGAAAAAATTACAATTCTAATCTTCATCCCACTAGAAATCTTTGTATTTACCCAGTGAGAAACATTAAGCTACAATGATTTTTTTCATTGTAATGTTGAAAAAGCGTTTAATTTTTAAATAATGTGTATTTAGATAATTTAGGAAGCAGAATAATTTAAGTGCATATTTACAAATAATTATTTTTTTTAAAAACTTGGTAAATTAATCCTCAAAGCAATGGATTTAAAATTCAGGTTAGAGCAGTAGAGTATTAAATAAATCCACATGCCTTCCACAGTATGATCAGACTTAAAATGGCAGTGTGTTCACAAGGTAAGTATTTTAAATGTTCCAATGTTACTTACTGAATTAATGCATGAAATCGCTCAAAGCCAAGCTCTTCGACAGCCAAGGCAGCTATACATAAAAGACACTTTTCAGCACTACACACAGCAAATAAATGACACAAGATACACATAACATAGCAGGCTGTAAATACTTTCAAGCAATCAAAAATTTCCCTATTTTCTTACTCCCTTAAAATTCTCAGTTTATTTTCAACTTTATTTTAACATGAATTTACATTTCAACATCTTAGTTACCATGATCATAACTAAAATGGATATAACACTGAGAATGTAGAAGGGTTATTAAATGAAAACAGTTCTTAGTTCAGTTATGTTAGGATAGCTTAAACAATATGAAAAATTATTAGCAATCATAGTGCTTCACACATCATTGTAATGTGCCCTGCACTTTAAAATAATCTTTAAATTTTTACATGAAAGTAAAATCATAATAGCTAATCTTTCTCCTCTTTAATGTTAAATCTTTAAGTTTAATGCTCAGTTATTAAACAAATGTGTATACAAAGGCATAGCATTTTGAAACTACACAGGTTCAAGGACTACTTTAAGTTTGTTTCCTCATTTATTCATAAACTATTGAGAAGTTTTGGTAACTCATTTAGATTATTTGTATAAACCCCGTACAATGATACATAAAGGAATCAGAGGAAATCATAGAAAGCACTGTAATCAAAGGTGATGTTTACTTAACCATTTACTCAGTGCCAGACCCTTCTTAACATGGTCTACAGGTCTCACCTCATTTCATCCTTTAAACAACCCTATTATCCCCATTTACAGAGGTGGAAGCAGAGGGTCAGAGAAACATCCTTCCAATAGCTCACAGCAATACATAGCAGAGTGGAAATTTGAACATAGACACTCTGGGCTCCACACAAGGCCAAGTCTTTAAAGATACCATATACATATCAAACTGCCTACTCTAATTCATCACAATAAACAAGATCACATACTATTTTCTAACTTATAAATTTAATAAAAGTTATTCATATTACTGCAGATATATGAAATAAATGTCCCATTCAAATATTTTATTAAGACAATTTTAGTACTCTTAATTATAGATTCTCACTAGATTTAAGGGAATGAACATATAATAGATTTAAAATTAATATTTTTATTTATAATTTAAAATGTCATATTATGCTAGCTTCTAAAACATTTTAATTTTCAAAGGTTTCAAATTACTTTTTAAAATCTTTGTAAGTCCAAATGAACTAGTTTAACAATCATTTGAAGTATGTAGGAAACAAACTGAAATTGAACCTGAGTATTCACTCCTTCAATCAAGTGTGCATTACCAATAAGCCAAAACCATACACATCACAGAAGCCAATGAAATTAATATCTGAACAGAATGCAATATTAATGAGAGAAGAAAACACTTCACATTTAAAAATTCAGGATAAAATAAAAATTCTACATAATCTTTTCCTAATTGTACTAACTGTTCTGCAGTGCTTGATTACATCGATAATTTTCCTGGGCACACTCTATGAAAACTGACGTAAAGACAGTAATTTAGAGAAAAAGGCAGGCAAAATAAAAAGCTTAGCAGGCAGGGATGATAGGAAACAAAAAAGAAAAAAAAAGGAATGAAATTGGGAATAAAGGAAAGAACAAGAAGAGAGGGTTATATGGACCAAAAATTTTTAGCATAAGTTCAGTTCATTTGTCAACATCTAATATAAATTCTCGAATTTTCAGTTAAAACTTTTCAAATTTATATAGTATTAAAATATATTTAAAATATGGTTTTATTTCATGTTATCTTTTAAAACAAGATAAAATAAACTGGAAAATTACTAAAATATGATTTTTGGAAGGGAATGCGACACAATATGCCCATCTAAATTAATTAATGAAGTCCAAATTTAAGTCATTATGCGGCCCCTTGAGCCAGAGCAATTTAACCTACTAGATCGGAAATGTACATTATATTCCATAGTAAGTACACAGTAACTACTGAGATACTAATGTAAAATGTTACCAAAAAGATCATACTATTTTCTCACATATAAACAGACTAGCTTGAAGCACATATTCTTTAATATGCCTTGTAAGAGAGTTCAACTGTTCCTCTCTCAGAATTAATATCCCAAATGAAACTATGGAACATGCTTGCATGCAACCCAGTAAAACCTGGAAAATATTTAAAAGCCGATCTTAATGACATTTATGATTATCATCCTTATGATCATTTTCCACTAATTTTCTTCAACTATCATTATCAACTCTGAAAATATATTAGATTCTTTCTGAAAGGCTATGATTGAAAGGCCTTGTGATGGATTAAAGCTGTATGGACCCCAGAAAAATCATGTTCTTAAAGCTAATCCACTCCTGTGGGTGTTAATCTATTATAAGTAGGACCTTTTGATTAGGTTGTTTGCATTAAGGCATGGCCCAGGATGGGTCTTAATACTCTTACTGGAATCCTTTATAAATGGAATAAATATGGGGGGGGGGGGACAGGAAAGCCCACAGAAGAAGCTCAAAGCAATAAAACCCAGAAGAGAAGGGAGAGAGACCAGCAGACTGCCATGTGCCTTGCCATGTGGCAGAGGAGTCCAGGATCACTGGCAGCTGGTCTTCACAGTAAAAGCACTGCCTGATGATGCCTTGATATGGACAATTTTCTCAGCCTTGAAAGTATAAGCTAGTAAACTAATAAATCCCATTGTAAAAGTCAACCCATTTCTAGTATATTGCTTTTGGCCGCCTAGCAGACTAAAGCAGTTACCAGGAATGGGGTGCTGCTATTGCAAATACCAAAAATGAGGGAATGGCTTTATAAATGGGTAAGGGGAAGATTCTGGAAAAATTGTGACACGCTTGACAGAAAAGGCCAAGACTGCTTTTCATATACTGTTGGTAGAAATGTGGATGCTAAAGGTACTTCTGATGGGACCTCAGATAGAAATGAAGAAAGGCAACCCTTATTTTAAAGTGGCAGAGAATTTGGCAAAACTGAGTGCTGATGTCAGATGGAAAGCAGATTTGAAAGTGATGAGCTTGGATATTTAGCTGAGCATATTCCCAAACTAAATGTGGAAAGTGAGGCCTGGCTTTTCCTTGCAGTTTATAGTAAAATGCAAGAGGAAAGGGATAAACTGAGAACTCAACTCCTGGGTTCAAAGAAACCAGAAATTGATGGTTTGGAAAGTTCTGAACTTTCAGAAAACGAGTCCCCAGAGAACAGTACCCCATATGAGGATTTATCTGAACATGGAACCAGTCAGCCATTTCAGTGAAAGTTAGAACTGGAAATGCAGTTATCCAGGAAGGATATGTGGAAAGACTTGATGGTTGGGACTTCTATGAACTGCATGTAAATCCAACAAGCTTTTTGTGAGATCTGTATGAATGGAACCACTGCCAGCCTGGACTAAAAGGGACAGAGAAGAGACAGACTGAAGGAAAAATGACTTCAAAGGCAAAACCATGGAAACTGAGGTCTGGACTGAAGACATCTTCTCAGGCCAGGAGAGAAAGTCTACCCATGTATGTGGAAAGGGTGAGTATGCCTGGAATGCCCCAGAGCTTGGAGAGGGCAGGCCTTCTGCCCCTTTGTTCAGGAAGAGTGTTACCACCCCAGGTTTGTCAGATGCCTGGGGGATTGCAGAGAGGCTGGCTGCCACACAGATGCTTGAGGAGGGTGCAGCCTAGAGTCTGGCTGCCACCCCGATTCTTGAAGAGGGTGGAGCCGAGAACCTGGCCATCACTCCAATGCTTAGAGATGCTGGATCCTTCACCCAGTGTTTGGGAGGAGCATGGCCACTGCGCAAGCCATTGGAAAAGGTGGGGCTCCTGCTCCATCAAGCTCCAAAGACAAAGCACTGTTCTATCAATGACTCTCAGACCTTGAAATCTAATAGAGCACACCCTGCAGAGTTTTGGAATTGTTTGGGACCCATGACCTCTGTTTTCCTTCCAATTTCTCCTATTGGGAATGGGACTGTTTATCCTTTGACTATTCCTTCAATGTATAGTGGAAGCAGATAACTTACTCTCCTAAGTTTCATAGGTCCACAGACAGAGGGGAATTGTGCCCCAGGACACACCACATCTATAATTGATTTTGATGAGACTTTGCACTTAATATTGTTACAGAAGCAATTTAAGGCTTTTGGAATATTGCAATGGAATGAATGTACTTTTTGCATATGGAGAGAACATGTGTTTTGGGGGTCCAGAGGGTAGATTGTGATGGTTTGAAGCTTCACGGACCCCGGGAAAATCATGGTTTCAAGCTAATCCAACATTATTTTGGTGTAAACCTATCTTAAGCAGGACCTTCTGAGTAGGTTACTACGGCCCAGGGTGGGTCTTAATCCTCTTACTGGAGTCCTTTATAAACGGGATGAATATGGAGAGAGAGAGAGAGGAGGAGAAAGCCATGGAAGAAAGAAGCTGAAACCAAGGAAACCTGGAAGAAAAGGGAAAATGAGCAGACACCGCCATGTGCCTTGCCATGTGACACAGGAGCCAAAGATCACCAGCAGCTGGTTTTTAGGGTGAAAGCATGGCTTGATGATGCCTTGATTTGGACATTTTTCTTAGACTCAAAACTGTAAGCTTGTAAGCTAATAAATCCCCATTGTAAAAGTCAACCCATTTCTGGTATATTGCATTCGGCAGCCTAGAAATGTAACAGGCCTGAAAAAAAAAATCATTCAACTGTTTAAGTTTTAAAAATTATTCATTGCAAATGCACTACTATGAAAATTTAGCAAGTGTAGAGCAATTCAGCTGCAAAGGGAGAAGAGAGAAGACAGGGACATCCGAGAGACACCCCTTAGGGAAGGCAAGAGAATCCCACAGATAATCCTATATGGAAATCACAAAGCAGCCAAAATTCACTTCCTGGAAATCAGGTATTTCATTTCTTTAAAAGCAAGTTCCCTAGAGATGATAATTGATGAAATGAATAAGTGGAATAAATCACTTATTTAACATTAACACTTGGGACAACCGACTATCGAAACCAGTCTACTAGCAAAATAATTTCTTGGGGGGAAAAAAAAAAACAAAAAACACAGAAAAGCAACTCTCTTAACTAGGTTTTATACTACCATAAATATCCATTTTACTAGTTAGTCTGGTAGATTTTAAGTCAATCACATAAGAATTATCAAAGGCTAAAGACAATAGAATATCAAATTTTGAAAATTCTTAAATGAGGGCATAATTAAAACTACCTTAAAATAATCTATTTATGGTAACATGCCTAAAAATTTCAGGATGAAAAATACAATCTTAATGTATAATGAAGAAAAATGTCCCCATCTTTGCTCTTGGAAGGAACTAAAAGATATTTAAGACATTTTCTGAAGTGGAAAAAAAATAAAATAAAATTCTTTTCTTCCAAAGAAAATTATTTAAGCATCTAAAGCTAAATTATACAGAAATACATTGTTTGAACTTTCTGAACGAGAGTTCTAAAGCTCAAGAGATTGTCACCAAGCAGACATTAACTAAAACATGTATTTTTTTCCAAAACTGAAAGGAAACATAAACAAATGTAATATCCTCTAGTAATCAAACTAATGATAAGGTAACTGAAAAATATTAAGGTATGTGAATTAAGTTTAGGTTGAAAAAAAAAAAAAGGGATGTTATGAAAATTAAGAATCTTCTTTTCTTAAAAACTTTATATAGTTTTATTAATGCAAATGTACAAGACATTACTTCAGGAAATAAAAATGTATCTTACAAGAATGCTCCACTTGGCAACTGGACTCTGCAGGACCCCCAGAAATACTAGCCGTTTCCTCAGCAGTCTTTCCTCTTAACCATGATGCCAAGCAGTAGGATGCAGAGTTGTCACAACAAGCATTCTCTAAAATATCACACAAGGTATAGCAAAGGAGCTCCTTCTGCTCTTCCTCTAAAAATAACCAAAGTATAAGTTATAGTGGTTTTCTTTGGAATTTTTGGAATAAAAAATCCTGCATTAAGAATGATGAAATAAAGCATTTTAAGTGTAGGAAAAAATCCATAAATAACAGACCTTAAATTATAGTTTAGAGAAACAACATACTTGAGGGTTGAAAGTACCACTATTACAATATTCACATCAACTAGAAAAAGAATCCCCCAAAATGCCAATTGAAATTATGAGAAAGAATATACCAATGGAATGACCTGCCACTGATAAATGTAGCATCTGCACCACAATGTTTACTTTACTGCAGAACTAGGCCTGATGCCCAGTTCTCCCCTATTCCATTTTTCCCCATTTGAGAATTAGTCTAATGTCTTTATCTCCAGATCCCACAGGGGTGAAGATAATGAGATAAAACTCCATCAGCACTTACACCACTACCATCCATTACATTAGCAGAGGCTAGAGTGGTTACGCAGCATAACACAGAAGCCAGGGGCACTGTATTGCAATGACTCGTGCTTTAGAATTTTATAGGAAATAGCCCAAATCATCTCTTCCTGAATCCCACCTACCCTTCCCATTACAAGCAATAAAGTTAAGATGAAAATAAAAGGAATAAGATCTGTACACATTCTATGTAAAACTGTATGCTACAAGGAGCTTTCTGTCTCTGCTAACAGACTAAAAGTTCTTTAAAGGCAGGAACTATGCCATTCTTTTTATAACCCCACGACACTTATAACAATGCTTTACAAATTTCTTAAAGTGAATGTATATTTATGCAAGATATCACAAATTATTCAAAAATTCATGTTAATAGTATATTTTGAAAGTTACTTCTCTACTAAAATTTATTTTGCATTTTCAGCTATTTAGTAATCAAAATTATATGACAGTGAGTAATACCTTAATTCTTACATTCAAAATCATTAACAGATTCTATGGGCTCGGTTTGGAATGGAAACTGTTATGTTCTTATACATAAAAACGGGATGGAAATAAATCCTACTTGCTTCTAGAAGTTACTGTGAAGTTCACATGAAATTTTATGTAAGCGAAGGAAAGATCTTTTTAAACTGTCAAGTGGAATGCAAACATTCATTATTACTAGGCAGGACCAAATATCTCCTTAATCTAATCATACTGCAGAAGCTGGGACAGCCCCATTTGCAATTTAATTCAGAATTATGTTAAAAAATGCAGAAATACAAAGATAATTCTGGGTTCTTGCTCAGAAATAAATAAGACAAAAAAAGAAGTGCACATAAAAGGATTATTTTTTTATAATTAACATCTGACAGCTCAGGGAGATGGATCACATTTTAAGTGGCCAAAGGCTTTTCCCTTGGTTATATAATCTTGACAAAGGTCTCTCAGTTAAGAAAACCACATTTGTAAATATTTATTTTAAAATTTGGAGTCACTGTTCATCAAATTTACTGAAACATTTTTTAAATGAACCTCAGGAAAAAACATATCATTGGTAGTTTACTTTTTAAGATGGCAATTTCAATTAAACTATTGCTTGTAAATGCTACATACATCATCTTTAAAATACAGGAATGAGCGAAAGTTTTCAAAAGACAGCTACCATACCTGGGCAATCCCTCCAAGAAGATTTCTCAGAAGAAAACAGGAGCTTCTTCAAAAGAAAAGCCTTTATACAATTAAAGCAATAATTATTAGAATGCATTATAAACATGCTTCATATCATTCTTTTATTTTAAAATGGGAAAAACTAACTTATATCTCTTTCTAAAAAACTGTTTCCCTTCACACTCGACAGTACCTGTGCACATTTACTCAGAATATACTACTGTAAACTTATATTGTAAATGTGCTTCTACATCCATAAAATGTTGCTTCTTCCACAATATTTATTTTCTGGCAAATAGAATGATTCAAAACCATAGACGTATCACTGGTAATTAGAGACACCTACAACTCCGTTCATAGGTAGGCCCTATAAAACAGGAAGATGTCTACATTTCTTTTAGATTCCTTGAGGGAAAAGAACAATAAATACAAAAGTGGTCTGCTCTATGAGCTCTGATCTGTGACACAAGAATATCAACTTAAAGAGTCATCCCTTTATTATAACTTCTGGTTTAACTCAAAAAGCTGTAAGATTCAAAAGAATAAACACATTGATTTTTAACCTTTCCTTAAGTGAATTAACTGTTACACAGGGGATTTGATAGAAAAAAGTTTAGTGCGGTACAGTGTTTCCTTCTCAGAGTGATGTTCAAGGGCTGTTTGCATCCTAATCACATAAGTCCATTTAAAATGCATATTCTTCAGTTCCATCTACTGAATCTGAATCTCTAAGTGACAACTCCAAAGAAAAACCAGGTTACCATGGTGATTCTTATATGTGTTTATAAAGCATTAACTTGCAGAGTAATAGGATTGCTTGTGTCAGACCTGAGGTTGAAGACTGCTCCTACTACTTGACTAACTAGAATTTATAGCACAAACTTTAAAAGGCTGCAGTGAGGATTTTAAGAGATTACCTACAGATGCACTTTGCACAGTACCTGGCACCTTATAAGCAAATCAATTCAAAGTATTTTAACAAGAAATTAATAGTCTATATTATTCCAATAAAAATAAAACCTACAAATAAAATCAAGTGCTTCTAATTTTCCTCCAAAATGGTAACAAGCATAAAATGAGTAGTGTAACTACATTACAAAATCTTAGAAAAATGAGGTAGGGACACCTATTATTTCCACTAATGTTATCATTTTGATATACTTCTTTCCAGTCTGTTTCATACCTGTTTGTAAATTTCTTTATTGTTAAAATCATAATGGGTATTTGATTGTTTTATCTATTTTCCCACAAAACTATTAACTGTCTTCCTAATCACTAATCGTCTATCAAGCTAGTTATCAAAATTGACAAACATTATTTAATGTTTAAGTTATATTTTTGTACATTTAGGTTGTTTGCAATTGTTTTACTTCTACAAATATAAGAGCTCTTCTTGAAAATAAATTTTTCCATATTTACGATTATTTCCTTAGGAAAGAAGTTACAGTACAATTATTGCATCCAAGCACCTGCATTATTATGATTCTGATATAATGTAAAATTCCTCCTCAAAGACAAAATACAAATTTGTACTACACAGCAATGTGGGATAGGCCAGCATCACCCCACCCTTACTGCACTAGCCATTCTAATTTTATATTTAAAGACTTGGCAAAAGTAAGAAAAAGAGCCCAGTTATGGCTGACTTTTACTTTCTTGAGTTTCTAGTAAGGTTGGACATCTGATGCTGTGGAGTTCTGTACCATTCCCAGCTAGGACCGCATGTGCCTGCCCACTGCCCATTCAACACCTCTGGTTTTGGGGCTTTTCTAACCCATTTGTACATGTTCTTTGTAAGAAAGACAACATGCCTTTATTGCTAATATTCATGGCAAATATTTTTCTGAGCTTGGAAGTCATCCCTTCTCTTCAAAGAATTGACAAATCTTTCTTTTACTTTTCCTATGGTTAAATGCCATGTCAAGAATTTGGTTTATGGTATGAGATGATCTCTAGTATTTTTTCTCCTTCAAACTGTTAACCAGTCATACCAATGGCATTTATTAAACTTCATTTAATTTCACCATTGAGTTGTAGTTCCTTCTTTATCATGGTATGTGATAAATTCTTGGTAAATTCTAATATGTAATAAGGTCTATTTCTGCATTATCTCTTTTTTTTTTTAATATTTTTTTTTAAAAGATACTTAGATTATATGCATTATCTCTTCAGTTCCATTATTATATCTATTCTTCTAGCAATATTATCATATTCTAATTTTTATAGTTTAAAAAGTTTTAACATCCAACTTGTTCATTTCTCTTTATTACTCAATGATTTAAACTGAAATATTAATATAAACAAAATTTTTTCACTGATTTAAAGAATTATGTGACTGTTAAACTAAATTACCACCTCACAGATACATGAGGATAGGTGTTAGGATTTTGAACATCACAATTTATCCTTTGCTATGTAACAACCCCACTTGCAAAAGTAACTGTTTTTGAGATACAATGAATTTATAAGACAGTAAATTTTTGTGGCATACTTTAAACTACCTTCACAGACTTTCAATAAAAGCCAAAGGTACTATAATTGACCAAGAAAGGCAGTGTTTAAATAACTTAATTTGCACATAGGCAGGACAAGGAATCTTTGAATTCAGATAAGGTTCCTACCAGCAACAAAAATCTGTCTCAGCTACGCAGAATAATCTAGATCTAATTACTAATTTATAGTTAAATTTCATTCTTTGTATTTGGTAACTCAGAGACAAGATTCAAACTTATTCTTTTTTTCTTAATTTTTAAAATAATTTTATTACTGTAAAAAAAATCAACTTTATTCTTTAAAGAAATAAGATAATGAACTATAAAGGATATATTTTGAACTCTACCAGGGGAATTTTTTTTTTCTTTCAGAAAAATACATTTTCAATTCAATAATATAAATTTAGCGGGTATATAAAAGGTTTGAGACAAATTTTCTTTGTAGCCAACAGCTCAGAAATACATTCTTTATGCCCAATGAATAATAAACATTATTTTAAATGTATATATTCAAAACATGCTGATTAAAATATAAACAATAAATTCCAACTGCTTTTATAACAGTTTTGAAGTTATACTGCTGTTCACAGACATTGTAAGCATTATAATAAACTGAAAATTCAATTCTTGGTTTTAAGGTAAAAGCTGATAGCAAATCAGCCTTTGAAATGCCAACAATATAACACAAGATTCAAAACCAAATAAACACATTCAGATTAAAGTCTATCTTTTGTGCAAAGAAAAAATCTTTTCATGCTTGAAATTTTTAGGTTTGAATTGCTACAACTTTTATTTACAAAGGCCAAAGCAATAACTTAAAATACTATACCGCCAACTTTTAAAGTTTAAGGATTTAGGATATAAAAATATTAACTCATCTTCAGCTTTCTAGGAAAATCATTTTCACAGAACAAATGAAAACAGTACAATTACTATGGAGTACCCATGTATAGTAAAAATGTTATCACTCAGTAGGATCTCTGAATTAGAAAAGGTGTCATGACCAGTAAAGTCCTAATTTTCTGAAATCCTGGTAAAAACTTATTGTTTTTACTTTAAAATAAAGATTCATTTTTATTTTGGTTATTTATACCAAATTACATGAGCAAAACTTAAGCATTAACTGATCATGCCTCAGTATATAGAGTACAGACACCAGAAAACAAAAAGGGAAGATGAACATTTAAACAGCCTTCGAAGGAGTTACCTGAACAGGTGCAATAACCGCACAGGGGCCACCTTCAAACTGTTCTAAGGCAGATCCCTCTGAGTCACTAAACACAAACCCTAAAAGAAAGCAAGGAGCAAAGATTAAAAATATAATCCAATTAGCAGCTAAAAAACATGTTAATGTCCTTTGAGAAAGCTCACTTATCATAACAGCAATATATCTGATGTCAGTAAGGTGCAGTGGGGGGTATTTTGGGGGGCACTGAGGACCCCTTGGAAAAAAGCCAAGGAACCTAGACTCCCCGGGCCAAATGCACACCAAGTACACACACACACACACTCACACAATTTTGCACCCAGGGACCTCTCTGAGATGAAAGTGTGAACTCGACTGTAGCAAAAGGACACTAAATCGGACCTTTAAGTAATTTAACTTGCTGTAAGGATGGCTAGGTAGTCGATCTACTGAATTCAAGCAGAATGTTAAGACCACTTCCATCCGGTATCTTTTTATCATTTCAGCCTTTGAGTCGTACCCTATAAACTAAAAGTGAAATGGCGTTCTAGACAGTGAATGTGCTCATATGGTTCTGCCTTTACTTAAGCTCCTGACGAAGGGGGCCTGCGTTAAACAGCATAGAGCAGTAAGCAGAAGGGAGTTACCATCTGTACAACTTTGGGTAAATTTCAGCCGGCCTCAGTGTTCTCATTGCTTCTCATCCCAACATGCTAGGAGTGGGAAAAGCCCCACTAGTGGTTGCCCTCCATTCATTCATTCCACAAGCGCTCAAGGAACCCAGGTGCTATGTAAGCACTTAGGATACACGCGTGAGGACCACAGTCCCAGGTGGTGAAGACAGACAGAAACAGATAATCACCGAGATAAAAGAACAAACGAACAGTGGATACAGAAATGAATGACTTATTGTGCCTGAGTCAAATCATAACAGGTAACTTTAAGGCTGCCCTTGAATAGTAACTTGCCAGGGAGACAAGGGTGGGAGAATGACATTCAGGTAGGAAAAGAAAATACATTTATTAAAGGAGAAAGGTTTTTGTAAGGGCGGGCCCAATTCATGGATTAGAGGGAAAACGAATGCAGCTGGAATGAAGCATGTGATGGGGAAGTGGCAAAATGGGAGGAGAAGCTGACAAGAAGTTAGTAACGCGAGGCGCCAGACTATGACTCACTTTGTATGTGACTTTTTTTTCTTTCTTTTTTCAAAAGGACCGGAATGGGGAAGAGATTGTTTTAACAGTCCTATAGAAACCACTGTATAGTCAAATGATACTTCTGAGGTAAAATTAAGATTTGATGAGTACGTGTATGTGGGGTAAAGGCTTGGTACAGAAGAAATTAGAGCTGTCTCTGAAGTTTCTAGCTTGAGACACTCGGTGATAGCAACTGAGACCAGAAGTACTGTGGAGGATCAGGTCCCCCACCCCCACCCCCACCTGCTCCCTCCTCTCCCTTCCAAAGAGCATTTAAACATGTATCTCACATTTTAAAAACAAAAACGACCTTAAGATTCTACCGAAAATTCCAACCACCATGCTCCCATTTGTTTCTTCTCAAAGCCCAAATATTTTAATAGTCATCTATACACACACTTCAATTTCCTTACCTCTCAACTCCCTCAACCCAAAGTAATCTGGTTTTTAACCCATGACACCAAACACATTCTCAGCAAGATAACAGGATATATTTCAGATCTTACCTTATTGACCTCTCAGAGAATACTAAAATGCTGACCACTAACTTATAGAAACTTTTGTCACTTGGGTTTATTGGTCCCAAGCTTTTCTTTTCCATTTCTTCTCAGCATACTGATCAACTCCTTTTAAATGCAAACATGGCTTTAGGATCTAAACTCTTTTCATGTCAGATGTTCTCTGTAGGTAATTGCATCAGGTAATCCCCAAATACAGCCCAGATCAGAACTCTAGACACAGAGGAAGTCTAATATCCTAAACATGGTCCTATATGATCTGGCATCTGCCTGCATCTCTGCCCTCGTCCTCGGCCACTCTCACTCTTTAGGCATGCTGGGTTTCGTTCAGGTTCTCAAATATCCCATTTTCTCTCTCACCCTTTGTGCATGTTATCCCCTCTTTTTGAGACAATTCCTTAATAACTCTTTCCCTGAAAAACCCTCACTTACCTTTTAGGCTTCACCCTAAGGCGAGGTCCTCTTGATTTAAGCTCTAAAATATTTCTATTCCATATGCAGTCTATCCTCTAGTTCAAACCACCATCATCTCTCCTCTAAAATACTGCTAAGAGTTTCATACCAGATCTCTCCATTACTCCCTGTCCCTGCCCCACCTCCCAACTCCCACCCCCACCCCAGCCTGCCACCTATTCACCATAGGGTTGTCAAAGGAATATTTTTGAAATATTAGTCATATTTTGTCACAGCCTGCTTACAATATTTCCATGGCTTCTCACTGCAATCTGAGTAAAACCCAAGCTTCTTTTCATGGCCTAAAAGGTACTGCAGGATCTGACTCATCCCTATCAATCTGACCTTCCCTCAGGTCACTTTTACTTTCCCTACTTCAGTGACCTTGGGCCCTACAACACTCCAAGGTTTTTCCTGGAACCTTGATTCTTGCTGCTAACCTCTGCATGAAATGCCCTTCCCTCTTCTTCACATCTGGCTAAATCGTTTCCATTCTTCAAAACCCAGCACAACTAGTACTGAGCATAATCTGTAATTACATTTTTATTCATTTACTTGTTTACAGTCTGCCCTCTCTATAGCCATCTTGCTTGTTCTATTCACCACTGCTTTCCCAGAATGTCATACAGTCAACGATCAATAAATGCTTGTTGAAATTTTTGGAGGGGAGATGAGCTCAGTTTAAAAAATGTGAGACAACCATTTGGCAACGTTTAGAAGAAGTGAGAAATATGGATTCAGAGCTCAGGGTAGAGGTACGATTAGAGAAAGAAATCTGAGAGTTATCCTAAGCATGGCAGTTAAAGTGAAGGAGAACATGTAGAAGAAAGATAGTGAAGGTGGGCACATTAAAAAGTGGGCAGAGGCCAAGTCAGCAAAGATGACTGACAAAGATTAGAAAGGTAAAAGAAAAACAAAGTGAGGTACTAGAAAGGGAAAACCCAGAAATAAAGAATAGTCAACTATTAAAACTGTTGTTGAGTAAACACACAAGCCGAGATACCAGATTAAGTGTCTCACTGGGAACTCTAAGAAAAGAAGTTTAGAATGCTGAGGAGAGTATCCAAACTTTAAAGGTATGTCAAAGTGGAATTCAGAAGAGAAGGAGAAATAGCAAATGCAAATTGTTTGTTGAACAAGTTTGGCAGAAGAGAAAAAGGATGATAGCTTTAAAGATAGTTTGATAAATAATTATTTTTGTAGGCTAAAGGACATGAGTCAAAAAAAAAGAAGAGTGATTATACAGGCAAAAGCACTCTTTAAGTCCTCAGAGAGCTGAGAAAGTATGGTGTGGTAGTGATGGGCTTGGTCAAAAACAGAGGTTCTCAAAGCGTGGTCCTCAGGCTCCTGGAAGTCCTAGAGACCCTTTCAGTGAGCCCCCTAGAGATTAAAACCATTTTCATAAAAATACAACTCATCATCTGTCCTTTTCACTGTGTTAATATTCACAATGACAGTATAAAAACAATGATGTTGGGGAGGAGATGTAGCTCAACTGGTTGAGCGCCTACTTCCCATGTATGAGGTCCTGGGTTCAATCCCTGGTAGCTCCTTAAAAAAAAAAAGCAATGGTGACAAAACTGCTTGTGCCTTGGTGCAAATCAAAGCAGTGACATCAAACTGTACTCGTCATCATTGTACTAGTTGTGACATCGAACTGTACTGGTCATCACCACTACATCCTCACACACACACAGACACAAATCCAATTTAACTTAAGAATGTTCTTACTGACGTAGTAAAAATGACTAACTTTATGAAATCTCAGCCCTTCAGTGCATGTTTCTTTAATATCCTGTGTCTGTAACCGAGAGCTAAGAATTAATAAATTATGATTGCTAAATCATTATATAGATGCCTTTATATTATAACATAGCAAAAGGGTAATATCTGAAATTATAGAAGGGTCCCAACCCCTCTAGCCAGCTCACTCTAGACTTTACCTCACCCTTGTGTATTCTTACTATTGGATGGTAATTCTAGACTGAATTTACTCGTTTGTGGATTAGGCTCACCCCCTGTAGATGCTTACTACTGGGATGGTGATTCTAGATGGAGCTCACCCTCCTGTATGCTTTCTACTGGGATGGCAACCACTCCACCCTCCTCTGTTTAATATCCACAGGACAACCTTGTGACTGACCTCAGCTCTGCACTTTCCTATCTCAAAACCTTGATCTCTGAAAAAGACTAACTTTATAATTTCCCCTGGTTTGGGGTCCACCCCCAGCTTGTTCAATCCCTTAATGTTTATTAATGGAGGAATTCGTGTCCAGCTCTACCCCAATTATTCATTAGCACAC
>JAQZBX010032819.1:0-16017 GCA_029593785.1 Cabassous unicinctus | reverse complement strand
GTTACAGAGCTGCTTGCACTCCATACCCTGTAGCAAGGAAATGAAAGTAGTTCATTGTGCTCTTTTCTTGCTTCCTGCCACTGCCAGTCCAAGCTCTTCTTCAAGCTATCCGATTAAATATTACTTCTGGGGAGTGGACGTAGCTCAAGTGGTTGAGTGCCTGCTTCCCATGAATGAGATCCCGGGTTTGATCCCCGGTACCTCCTAAAAACAAAAGAAAATTAATTCCATACACGAACGTTTTAAGCAAAATTACTTAATGCCGTTACTACAAATTTGTTTTTTCTTTTATATTTAAAGTTCACAAATTTAAAGAACTTGTTTTAACAATTATATATGCCCACCCCCACCCCCAGCACAAACACATACTCACAAGCTACAAAAACTTGGAATATAAATGGGGTCTTTATTTTATTCACATGTAATAATAAGCCTCAGGTTTTAGTGTATTTCAGAAGCATAGTGTGGGGGTTGTTAAAAATATAGTCTACTAGCTCCTATCCCAAAAGTCCTAAATCAGAATTCCTAGGAGTGGATGTCCATATCGTCTACACCAAAGCCTGAGCACAATCAAGATACTCATTCTCCAACTTGGCCCCCACCCAGTAAAATAAGACTTTTTAACCTACCTTTTAAAATTCTTTCTCTTACTACCTCACCCCCACCTCAAACTATTTCTGTGAGTCCCTGAAGAATGTTTCATGTGCACAGATACCTTAGCATTCTCTGGTTCCACGGTATTTCTCTTGCTTACCTCAGCTGCTCTGGGCAGATCTTGTCAAGGCCTCTGTAGTAAACACATGCTATAGCCAGTGCCTGTACCTGTACTGAGAGCCTCTACTGCTATCTCCCACTGCTGTCAAAGCCACTGTTGTTGGTGCCTCTCTCTGTAGAACCTGCCACACATCCATGTACAACAAAGTCTTCCCATGGAGTGTTACCAATCTGTTGGTACCCGCTCTGGGATTATGATATAATTGCAGATCTATATTTCCTATCTATATAATGAGAGTTCTATTAGACAATTTATAAAATTCTTTCCTTCTCTAAAATTCTGTATGTCTAGACAGCTATAATTTCCTGTAGTTGTACCACATTGGATTATAGAAATATCCCACTGCAGCTGTTTTGCTTCATCTGATTTCCCAATCTGTCTGTTGGCAGCCTGTTTGGGAGGTGTTTGCCCCATGGGACAGAACTTAGCAGAAATAATGTCTGGGGGTGTGGCTAGGCCAGTTACAGGAAGTCCAAAGAGATGGATACACTAACCAGAGATGGGAGGGTGAAGCCCAGTAAGGAGCTTAAATGGTAAATGGGATAATGGTGAACACAGGTTGAATGGATACCTAATGGTAGGTATACACAGATATAAATTCAAACAGTAAATCCCATTTAAGAACCAAATGGATGTTAAGTATCCTAAACAAAAATGGAGAGTGTGGGTTGCATGAGGGTACCAGGGAAAGAAAGGCAAACTCAGAGTTGACTGTCAATGACTTCTAATTCAGCCTTCTCCATAAGACACCACCTGCTGGTTGCTACCTCTCCCTATAGGCAGAAGGGATTTCAGCTTGCGTTGAAAGCCCACTCAGGCCTTGGACTAGTCTGGCCAGTAAAAGCATTCAGTATAATGGACGGTTTGGTCCCACCAGAGGGTAGTGTCTAATATCAGGCTTGCTCTCTTTCCAGTATCTAGGGAGGTGGCAACTGAGAAGGCTAGGTCAAGTTGTAGCCATCTCCTCCTTACTTAGACATGTTTATTTAGTCCCTATGACTGTTCTTCTGCCTTAGGGCTCTGATTTTTACCTCCGTTCTTTGGAGCTTTGCCAGTTGACTTGATTGGGGGTTCTTACCTAGTTTTCTTAGATCTAGAAGTTCTTACCTGCATTCCTAGTTATGAATTGGAGCTGAACTTTATACCAGGTAGAACACTTGAAATTACTATACTGACTGCTCCTCACTAGCCTTCAAAAATCACCCCAGCCCAGAATCCTACCACTATGTCCCACCTACCAGATCAAACCCCCTGTATAGCAATGCTGTTCGGAAACTCAGACTCAGTGCTTTCACCTGATTCCTCTCCCCACCCCCCAACCCTTTTTTGAGGTACCAGAACTGGGGATTGAACCCGGGACCTCATATGTAGGAATCCAGCACTCAACCACTGAGTCACATCGGCTCCTCTGAGTTGTTTTTTTCATTTGTTTGCTTGTTGTTATTGTTGTTTTGTTTGTTTTAAGGAACCAAACCTGGGACCTCCCATGTGCGAAGCAGGCGCTCAACTGCTTGAACCACATCCACTCTCTCTTCCCCCCCTTTTTTGAGGGCCATTCCCATAGACAGGTTTGTTTTCTCCACTTTCCTCTCTTTATCAATTTCTTTTCTCCTTAACCACATACTACAACTCCAGACAGGTCTGTGCAGGCAAGGTCTTGGAGAGCCTCATAGCTGAGTTCCCTAAGCAATAATACTGTGATCACATGCTGTATGGACTAATTAAATCATGAATCATATACTTAAAGCAATACTTTTGTGCTTTAGAGTTCCCAAAATACTACCAAGAAGTCCTGTGTAGACTATAGATGATGTGATTTTGAGCACGAGTAATCTATAGGTAATATAACTTCCACCATGGGAAATTTACAGAAAGCTACTAGATATCTCTATAGATGCAAAACCTACATCACCTTCACATTTAATTCACTGGAATAATTTTAAGGAAGTTCTCATGAATCATTCTTTTGGCAAACCATCAGTTTGGAGCATTAGTTCTGTATCAACTATTGCGCTAGATTTGGGGATGCAGAAATGAATGAGAGATGGTTTCTGATGTGGAGGTCATTGCCCCCACCCTTAACCCCTTTTCACAGCAATATTATTCAAAAGACAAATAATTCAAATAGATGAAAGAAGTTACTGAACTTGCTTCCAATATCCTGTCAAGTTCATAAGAGTGGGAAGAGATTGATTTCATATATCTGGGAATGGAATGAGTATCAGAGGTGAGGGGTTTGGTCCACGACTTATGTTCAAGCACCGAGATCATTGCATTCTCTGGAGATGGTTTGTTATTAGAGACTAATTAGTTCTCTTGGAGTGAACTCCTTCTCCTTCTGACATAATTGTGAATCCTGTCCAGGGGCCCTGTAAGACTAACATATCAGCGCCAATTCCTGTGGTTGGTTGACATGTGAAAGAACATCTCCAAGAAAAATAAGAGGAGGTCCAGAGAGAGAGTAGAGTGGGAGTGGGGTGGCAGGGGTGTGAAGGTTGGAGGCTGGGGGGTGAGAAGGTGTTAGCTTTTCATAAAAAACAAGCAGTGCTAGATTCTGCCAAAGCAGCTGCCCTGAATTTTCTCCTGTTTACGGTAAATGGCAATGAAGGAAATAGTAGATTGGATATTGCCCAAAGAACAAGTTTTCTCAGAACCATAGTTCATAAAAACAAATTGACCTTAGGGCAAGTTAAGAGACAAGGAAAAGAAAAAAGTTCCTGTATGGGACACAAGGGAATGTTCTGTCAGATCAGGCTATATTGTTAGATCCACCACAGCTGTCCTGGTGGAATGCTTGCCTTTGATCCTGAAGGATTGTGGTGGCCATGGCTACAAAGCTCCCACATGGCACTCCAGAGTCTCTCTTGGTAGCAAATCATGATCTCAGGAAAGCCATGTTAAGCGGACCAGAGATAAGACTGAGAACCAATATGGCCAACACAGCTAAGCAAGAGCAAAGTAGATTTGGGAAGTCAGTCTTACTGATTTCCCATGTTCTTAGTACCTCTGGGTATTTGTATTCTGCTCTTAATCCAAACTGTACAGCTGAGCTGGCCCTCCTCAGTTGTCCATGGCTGCCTAGAACTGAAATTGGAGCTGTGTAGACCTAGGACATGGAGCAAATCAGACCAAGCCCAACACACACACACACACATGAAAAAGAAACCCATAGATTTTTTTTAACCAGCAAAGTGTAGGAGTCACATGGTCAATACCTTTGCAAACAGCTAGCTCTTAAACATTCTTCAGAGCAGATGATGAGCTGAGTTTTCTCTACCTCTTTTAGGTTACACTTAAAACAAAACAAACAAAGCAAAAAACACCTGAGCAATCTATCTAGGCAGGGCACAAATAGATGGGTGGTTGCACAATAAACTAAAGGATGTCTAGGTTAGTGTGGTAGGTGAGTGTATTGAGCTCAAAGTCAAAAGACCCAAGGACTAGTCTCAGTTGTGCTAAGAGAAGGTGATAAATCCACTCGTCTTAAAGCTCAATTCTACATTAGCAAAGCCAAATAATTAAATTAGACCAGTGCTTCTCAAAATATGAGGCACTATTTTTATAGACCCAGAATTTATCCCATGGTGAGAAATCATCTCCTTTTGAATTCTCTTTCTTGACACAAAGGAATGGGGACAAAGAACAGGTCTCAAGCTCAGAATGTTCTCATACTGCAACAGCTAGGACTCAGCAATGTTTTGTTTTCATTTTATTTATTTTAAGGCAAATCATCCAAGTTTCTTTCCATTTATGCTAATAAGGCTTCCTTTTCAGATAAATATATTTTAGTGAAACAAATGGGTTAATTTAAAGCAATATGTCAAGAAAGCAATAGAATGTGAAATGCAAGTATGATAAAAATTGTGAATGTGGTGCAGGAATATTTGAAGTTTAGGAAACACCAAACAAAGTAAACTCAAAGGTTGTTTTCAGCCCTGTGTTTCTTTGATTTTTTAATGTGTTCCAGGAAATGGTGTGGCCAACTGGAGAAAATAAATGTACCAGGATGATTTACTGACAATACACTATGGAAAAATTAAGAAATTATCTATGATATAGCTAAATAAAGATAATGGAGATAAATATGGATAATAGAGAGGGAGATATAGACATATTGTTAAGTATGTATGATATTGATAATTATCCATGATATAGAAAGAATGTTTCCTTCTTCCTCCCAAGTGGAGAGACAAAACTTTGAATTCTTGAATCTGGATTTTTCTCAGCCTCAGCAACAAGCTATTTTTGTCTTTATTTTCTCAAGTCTTAGCCTGCAGAGGTGTTTAAACCATATTATATAAAATGGAGAGGACTCTTGAGGGATTCAAGGGCAGTGGAGTCACCTCAGGAAGGTGGTTGGATGTTTGGGGCTGGGAAAGGGGTAGGGGGCAGGTTGCAATCCTTCTCCCAAATGTGCACGTGCTCTGGTGGGGAGCTTTGTACTTAAAATCTAGGCATTAAGAGCAGAGTTCCTGATGGTTCCAATGGACTTTCCACCTTCCAAGGGACCCAGCTGGCCTAGGCCACCATCCAGACAAGTGACCAGTGTTTGGCACCCGCAGAGAAAGATCACGTATGAACAGCACCAGGTCACTGGAAGAAGGACACATGGAAGGATGGCTGGCACTGGAAAGTTCTCTTTTCAGACATCTGTGAACCTTCAGACCTCAAAAACAACCTATATGGGAATTCTTAGTAACCTTGCTGAAAATAAATCTTTTTAAAGAAAAAATCAGGAGGCATTTGTACTTTAATGTGTGGAGAACGGCATTCATTTTACAGAGAGAGGAGAAATGGAGGACTCTAGAAAAACACACAGTCTCTTTTTATGCCCTTTTCCCATTCTTTATTTTCTCTCTCTCTTTCTCTCCTTCCAGCAATCACACATAGAGGCATATAGATTAAATGTAATTTTGTATAATATATGCAGTATATTATAATAATATACTATATGTGATTTTTACTTACATAAAAGACATAAAAATAATTATACCTGAAAACCACAATATTTTAGGACTAAAATAGATAATTAATTCCACATGCATCATTTAGAAATGACATGGCCACAGAACACTGATGAAATACCATGTTCTTATGCTGTGAGTGTTATCACCATCATCATCTTATTAACACAAATTGAATGGAACACAATCTGGGGCTGTGTTCTCATGGATTAGGTCATTTCTGTGTTGATCTCCAGAAATGTTTTGCACATCCATTTGAATATGTCACTGCAGTATAATTGTAATTATAAATAATTATTTCTCAAAAATCTCCCCATAGCACTTAGCAGGTTTTCATGTAGATAGTAACCATTTGTGGAATAAATGGATGGATGCTGAACAAATTATTTTTAATCTGAAGTTCTCTGCAGTCAACATTTTCCACCCTATAAAAACTTGAGGAAGCTTTTCCTTTGATGGTAAGCTTCCAGCTCTGTGAAGTGGAAAACCATGATGAATATGGCAGTTTATTACACCATGTTATGTAACTACTACTCCTCAGAAAAACAGGACCTTTAGAAACGTGGTGCCATTTTCAGACCTACAACCACATTACAGTGAGTGAGCGTTAGAGACTGCAGAAAGAAAAAACCCAGGGAAAAGAGTCTCAGCAGGAGCAAAAGGGAAAATAGAAACTTCTACCTCACTCTCTGGTAAACGAGCTTTGCAGCTGGACAGGACTTTGGTCTTTCTTTTTTTTTGAGGATTAAACAGGAATATTTAAAGTTGATAGGAGGAAGAGTCTACAATTATTTCCATGAGAACATTTTGATGAAATAGGTTTAGAGATCCCAGTTCCTACCTGGTTTCTATTAAAAAAAAACTTTCTTTTGAAAAATGAGGAACAATTTCATGCTCTCATCTTGCAAACTGATCTGGTTTCACCTAACACTCCATGGCTATGGTCAATTCAAAAAAGATAATATATCTTTCGTTAACTTTACATGCAGTTTGGAGGCCTGCTGGGTATTAGAGCCACAGGGGTGGCCATTCTAAGAGGGACTTGATGGCAGAAACAGGTGACAAACAGAAGCCCAAAGGATATCTGTGCTGAGAAAATGCAACTTTATCTTAATCTTCCCATTGAGACAGATGAATATTTCCCCTCAGAGATTTTATCCAATTTAGAAATATTTGCTTAATAGTCCTCAGATCCATTTCCCCCTTTTCTCCCTCAAACACTTACAGTTGCATTATAACTAGTGATTTAAATTAAAAATTAACAATGTAGTCACCATCCTAATTTTTCTGCCCCATCTCTGCCCAGTGTTGTCCTAGGGATCTTGTGTCCTAGGTCAGCCCGCCTGACCTGGCTCCTTCCTGCTCACGTGGCTGCTCTGGCTGGGGCTCCCCGCCAGATTAAATAGACACAGAAAAGTTACCATTTCATTCTGACTAAAAACTAAAATTAAGAAGGGAGCAAGGTAAAGTTTTGGTAATGGGTGGTGCTGATGGCAGCACAACATTGTCAACGTAATTAACAGTACTGAATGATATATTTGAATGTGGTTAAAATGGAAAATGTTAGGTTGAAATTTAGGTTATTTGACTAGAATACATTTCTTTTTTTAAATCCATGGAACTGTACAACACCAACAGTGAACCCTTAGTTAAACCATGGACTCTAGTTAATAGTACAATTATAAAAATATTCTTTCATGAATTGTAAACAAATGTACTACACCAATACAAAGTATTAATAATAGGGTGGTATATGGGAACCCTATACTTTATGCATGATTTTTCCATAAACCCACAACTCCTGTAATAAAAAAAAAACCAACATACTAAAGACATAAAAAAAATGGAATAAGGTGAATATAGAGTATTTGAATAGTATAATTAACAAGCTTGATCTAATAGATATAAAATAGAACATTGAATTCAATAAAGAACATTCATTCTTCTCAAACAGCCAGGAACACTGACAAAAAAAAAAAAGATCATGTATTAAGTCATGAAGAAAAGCAGAAATCATATAAGGTGACTCTATAAAGCAGAACTCATAAAGGCCATATTGATAGCAATGAAATAAAACTAGATTCATCATCAAAAATTAGGCAAAAAATCCATAGACCTAGAAACTTTTAAATCCCCTTGAGAATAACCAACTCTTAGGTTTAAGAGAAAAATCAACACAGAACCTAAAAACTATTTAGAAATGAATGAAAATGGGAAGATTGTAAAACCAGTGGGATTTAGGTAAAACAGTATTCAGAGGAAAATTTAAATGCACTCATTGACCCTGCTCTTCCACGTCTTAGTATCATCTCCAAAGAAACATTTCTACTTGTGCATAAAGGCATGTACAAAGATTTTATTGCACCATTGTTTATCACTGTTAACCATTTTCCTATTAATGGATATTTAGGTTCTTTCTACATCTTTCTAGCTGCATGTAATTGAAGACTATACAACAGTTAAATAGAATGAAGTACAGCTATATGTATTGAAATAGAAAAATTTCTAAGATACTGTATTAAGTAAAATAAGGAAAACACAGAAAACTTAATTGAGTATGATACCTTACATGTTAAAATAATTTAATAAAAAGCCAAACTAATGCACTTTTACATGCACCTGAAAAAGAAAAAAAGACGAAAAAAATTAAAAGAATAGAGCAAGTTTATAGACTCTTCCAGAATGAGAGAATTCTGGATTCCTCCTGTGGAAAACAACATTCTCCTGATATTTGCAGATAAATGTATGGAATTGCACTAAGCGACAGTTTCACCATCTTTAAAATGGAAATAATAATACCTTTCTCATGGGTCTGTTTTGAGAATTAGATGAGCTATATATACGTAGAATGCCTATGTGTCCTTAAGATAGGAATTATTATCATTTTATGTTGAAAGCAATAATCGGTGCATATTCTGTTCTGTTAAAACCTAGGTGTCTGTGTATTTCTTGACTAAATATCAGTTGGAAACTCTTTGGTAAAGAAAAGCAAAAATCAAGAATGATTCCTTCAAGGGTGCTGAGAACCAGATGGATAAATCACAAGAGTGTGTCTGAGGAAAAGAGAGGAAAATCAATGGCTAAGGGTAGGAGTAAGAGATCCTAATGTAGATTTTATTACTTCTCCAGGTCTATTTTAATGGCCTCCAAATAAGTTCTTCATGGCCAGTTTCACCTGCCCCTCTGATCCTTTCTATACATCACTGCAGGATGAATGTAGTTTCGCCATGCTATGAAAATTCCTTCCTCAGAAACCTTCAATGACTCCCTGTTCTTTACTAAAACACATCCAAACCACATGATCAGGGTCAGCATTCCTTTAAAACCTCATCTCTCCTAGCTCTTCTTCATATACTCCAGCCAGACAGGACGTCTTTTATTCTCCTAGTGTGCCCTGGTCTTTCTTGCCCTAGGACTTTTTGCATGTGGTTTCTCACTCTATAAATCACAGAAGGAGCCTAACACAAAATACTAGCTTCTCAATATTGTTCATCAGTCCTTCCAGTAAGAAGGTATTCCTCTGATTTTTTAATTTCTTATTTCTTTTTTTGCACATCTGAAATGATCATTAAAATGTTTTATAATGTACTGTGGTCATTTTTCTCAGTTTTATCTCAGAGATTGGATAAATACCTTCTTGAGGTACTGATGAAAACACTTATTTGTTTCTCAATAAATGTTTGCTGAATGACTGAATGAATGGCAGTGCTTGTGTTAAAAACTCTCACTATGATTAGGAGGCAAGATAAAGGCCTTAAAATAAATAGCTATTAAATCATATACTAGTGCCATGTAAGGGTTGTAAGCAATTGGTTCAAGATTTCAAAGGAGAAATAAGTAATTAAGTTGACAAGGGAGATGATTTCTTGGCCCCTGAAGATTTTAGTAGTCTCTCATAAGATATTAACAATTGACACTAATGCCAAGCCACTAAATAAATTGCAGCCAAATAGGAGAATCATTTTATTCCATACACCAAGACTTACTATATTTTCTTTGTTTAAATAGAAAAAATGTAGAGTTTTTTTCTTGGAACAAAGAAACATTCTAGAACTCACAGGTAGAACCCATACACCATCTTTGCTGAAGATGCACTGCCTCTTTTGAACCATGATTTGAATTACAAAATCTGCAACTTCTCCTTCACGAGGAGAAATCTTTAGTGATGGCCTAAGGCTTAATGGTTTCCTCAAAGTAATAACGCGATGATGCGTGAATGAATTACAACACATGGATTAAATTTTCCCTTATGGAAATCATTAATATTAAAGTAATCAGGGTTTCTCACATGTCTGGATCTTACTATAGCTTAAGAAAAACATATTCAAGAACCAAATGAATGGATCCACATGAGACTGATTGGGACTATTCTTATTTGCAATTATAATGTGTTGATTTGGGGTTATAATGGAGTAAGAGAGATAGATGAAAGGGAAAAGGATCTTTCTTGTCATGGCATAGGTCAAATGCCAAGTGTCAGGAAGCCAAGTATGGACACTGATAACTCCCAGGGACTTTGGGGACTTAGGATTCGTCTTTCCTCCATGCTGTTCCCCATCCACATTGAGGGTATCAGTAGCACTATCTCTGAAGACCACTCAACAAGCTCCTGTAAAGACAGACTTAGCTATCCTGGTCGGGTGGGAAGTCTGTTAAAATACATAATTCTGGGGCTGCAAGAGCAAATTCTAAATCACCCTCTTAAAAGACATCACTAACAGCAAATGTCTGTTGGTGCCACTCATTCCTTTGGGAAAGAGCTTAGCCATTATTGCAGACCCAAGCTCTGCCAACTTGCGGTAGCGACTTAGCATAATGAGCCATTGGTGAGTCCTAGTCTATGAAATGGTGACTCCACTAACCACAGCAAAGGCTTACTTAGGGGTCGGCCATCAGTTGGACTGGGAGCAGGGCCTTGTCCTTCAGCGCTTCAGACACTTTATTCCCAGAAAGGCCCTCTCAGCGTTGGACTACTCTTGACTTGTCTAACGATTGGCTAAAACCTGGAGTCCATGGAATAAGGCATCTCCAGGAGGATATGAGCAATTTTTTCCCTGTGAGCTTGAACATGGAAAGTAACTGAATTCTTGTCTTCTTTCCACAAACATCTTTTGACTAAATGCTACCTGGGCTCCTAAACTGGGTCTCTCTGCCAAGGAACCACCCCAGACAGTGTTCAGTCCTCCCTTCTGACAGGTAGAGTGTATTCCTTGGTTTGTCTCTAAAGAGATTCAAGAAGGTTGGCTGAGCCTTCACTACAGGTCAATCTGCATCCATTTTATGGGCAGGTTGAACGTTGGCACAGGATGCACTCCAGGCTCGTGAAATGGGGAAATGTTTCCTAACCCCACTGCAGAGGGGACCCAGTGCACTAGACCCACAGTTAGGGTGACCAACTTGTCCCGGTCTGCTCAGGACTTCCCTGACGTTAGCACTGAGAGTCCCACTCTGTGAAAGTCCCACTTTTGGGCAGCCCTCAGTCTTGAGTTAACGGGGATAATTGGTCACCCTCCCTCCCTCCAGGCAAGGGTATCATTTAAAGCAGGTGCTCTTCAGACTTCAGCGTGCACCCCAGTCACCTGTAGATCTTGCTAAAATGCAGATTTAGATTTAGTACGTCTGGGCCAGAGTCTGAGATTCTGCATTTCACACTTGCTCTGATGCTACTGATGCCGCTGCTAGGCCAGACACCATACTCTGAGGATCATAGCTCTGAGCACAACTTGTGGAGTGAGTTGGGTTGAGACCTGGCTTTACCACTTCATAATTGTGTATGCTTTGGCCAAGTGAATCAGCTTCACTAAGTTTCAATTTTCTCATCTCTAGTAGAGGTCAGTAATAGCACCTTCCTTCCACACAGGGTTGTTGTGAGGATTAACTGAGATAATTATGGGCGTGTAATAAGCTCCAAATAAGGATTAGCTGCTTTTGTTATTATTGTTATTTGTTTTGAGTATTATTAAAGTCATCTTACATGAGGTGGCTGAGTCAGAAAACACAAATAAGTTGGAGAAGGTTTCAAGTGAATTCACAGTTGAAGGACTCATAGGCACTGCTATTTTCAAGGTAAATTAGAATGTTTCAGGTAAAGGCATAGCCCCAGGTTGGGTGGGAATGGGGGAAATCTTAAAATTTATGTTCCCCATAAAAAAGCAGTCTTTTCAACTTGTCTATTCAATCTGCCTTTCTATTCTGAATTCCCTGAAATAGTAGGTTATGTTTGAATATCTGACTCATGCAGAGGAAATTGGACCCAATGAGCAGCAATGCCTAAGGCTTAACCTTGGTTCCAGTTGGACTTCATGGCTTGTTCTGCTAACTCGTATGAGAACTTGAAAAAGTTATACTACCTCTCCAAACTTCAGCTTCCTGACCACAAACAGGATAATAATGCTTACCTCATAAGACTCGTATGAGAAGTAATGTAAAGTGCTTGCACTGACTGGCCTGGCCCATGTTAAATGCTCAGAAAATACTGGCTAGTATTCTCATTATTCTATTGGTATACTAACAGGACCACCTCTACTTAATATTCATTAAAAGAGAGCTGACAAAGAATTTTAGGGTACATTTGTATTTATTTTCCCTGTTTTAATCACCTGTTTATTTTATCGTAATATTTTTGAGCCACGTTAATTACAGTCAGTTGCTCCCTGTCCTTAGGGAAGTACCTTCTTGTGTAAGTGACTTTCACCTTGAATTGTTCATTTCCGTAGAAGCCAGCCTTACTCAATCATTTCACAGAATATTTTCATTTTCCTTCTATACGTTCCCAAACCATGTTCAGGTTTTGAGTCCTTAACTTCTTTCCTGAAATAGTCCTTTATTGTGCGAGTCCACAATGGCTTTTCAAGCCTTTTTTCTCTTTAAGGACACCCTTTGCATTTATAAAAATCACCACATAGTTTAGCATATTTTTGTTTTTTAACAGCTTCAAGGGCTTTTGCCTTTCTAAAAAATTAGACGTTGAGTCACTTCAGGGCTTTCACAGTACTAAGAAAACCCTGACCTTTTGTAAATGCTCAGAAAATCCACATTGTTTGATCAAACAAGTGACCAGTAAAATTGCAAACGTGACCCCAATTAAGAAATTGGTAATAGTTGTGCTTCAGTTCCAAATATTGGTCCATATTTGGTTTTTAATCACCACACATTTACTTCAGGGAAAAAAAAAACCTAACAGTAATGGGGTCATTCAATTATTCATTTGTACAACATTAGTTACCCAGAGCCTGGCATAATGGCTAATGCAGCACAGACAATGAGGGGCTCCAGTTGGTTCTGTGGTTGAGGAAATTCATTTGGCTGAAAATGACTGCCTGAGAAAAGGTTATATCATCTCCTTTCCTTCACAGTCATTAAAATGATAGTAAATGAATTCTATGTTATGCTATATTATAATTATAACTAAAATGAATGAATAGGGGAACTTTGTAGATGAGAAATGTCAACATATTTCTGGAAGGCAGAAAGTGAAAGAGAGGTGGGGACTGACAAGCAAGATGGATGAATCAGTCCCCTAGAACTGAGCACTGACACAGGAGGCCACTCACAGGAGGCTCTGTTGCAGAACCCGACAAAGACCAGGAGTGAGACAAAGAACAGGAAATGGGAAATTAGTTGAAGGTCTTTACACAGAACAACGAATCCATCTACCCTCTGCCCCTAATCCCAGGGATAGAATGGCTACTAGCCAGGGGCTTATCCTGAGGCAAAATATACCCACACCCCCCCACACACATTTCTTAAATGAATTGAGGAAATAAACACTCCTAAGGATAACTAAGGTGCTTAGTGACACAGTAGGTCTCCCAGAGTAAAGGCCTCTGTGGTGGACCTGGGGGTGGGTGGGAATTGACTCCTCATTTGCTCACATCAAGTGAAACTTAACACTTACTAAGCCAGGAGCATGAGCACAGGCTTCCTGCTGCCTCATTCTTACATAAGAATTGATCACCAGAAATTGTCAAATAATTAAGAAAAACTTCAATGCAAAATAGAAACACCAAGGTACATATTCAAGCACATTGATCTTAGAGATAACAGAAATAATCAGGGAAGGAGTAGAGAACAAATTTTTAAAATTTGGTATGCTCAGAGAAGTTGGATAACATATTACTTCTATAAAACAAAACATAGTATTATAAAATAGGAATGATTCAAAATAAGAGAGTACTATTGGCAATTAAAATATACTTGCAGACTTAAAAAAAAAACTTATTAGACGGTTGGAAGATGAAGCTAAGGGATATAGAACAAAAGCAGTAAGGAGTGAGAAAACATTAGAAGAAATAAAAGAGACTCCATCTAGGTTGTCCAACATCAGACTAATGATTTTTTGCTGTTGTTGTTTCAAAGTAAAACAGAGAAATTGTAGATGAGGAAATTATCAAAGAAGTTTCAGAGAATAACTATTTTACAGCACTTTGTTAACAGTGTGTCCTTCCACAAGCCTAGGACATCTACTTCTATAAAATCTTTAGCTCTTGCAAAATTCAAGCCCCTAGATTGGATGTATCTTGTATGTACTGGCTCTCACAGTGTGATAAAGCCTTTAGACCTTCATTGACTGACCAGCAGGTTAGGAGCCATCAAACCTCAACTCCCTGCTCTATTATGTGAGCCTTTGAAGCATAACTCACCAGTATTCCAACTCACTGGAGCAGGGGTAGAGTTTGATTGTTTTGTCAATAAAAGATAACCATTGCTGCACCAGTAGGCTGTACCAGAAGCTTGTCATTTTCCATGCACTAGCTGATTTGCCCAGGTGTGTTTTAGGAGCTAAATTAAACATTTGGGTTAGAAAAGTGAAAATTCACCAAACCATTGTTAGGCAGTAGCAATTCCTGGGGGCCAAAGTAGAAGCAGGAAATGTTTAGGTTTGGGAGCTGTGAGGCCCACTTTATGGGCCAAGATATTTTTTTATTTTTATGGCCATAGGATTCATCTCTTTGGGGACAAAAAGAGGGAAAAAGCCATCTTTTAACCCCAGGCTTAAGAAATAACACTATTGTCCTGCCAGAAGCTGGGAGAGCCCTTCGATTTGTCATTTATCTTATAAGATAAAACAGCAACTCACAAGCCTTTCTTTGGAATTAATTTACCAGATCCAAAAATGATGTCTTGCTTGTCATACCTGGATGAGCTCACTGGATGTAGACCTGGTGATTGAGATAATATACTCATCTCATTTTAGGGGAAGGAGCTTTGACTTGGAATCAGTTCAAAGTATAGCTGTTCCACTGAGTAACCATGCAATTTTGAGGAAGTTATTTAACCTTTCTGATGTTCAGTTTTCCTTCTTTATAAAATAGTTATAATTCCTTCTTCAAAGGATTTTGAAAAACATAAATGATATAATGTTCAATTCAACTCCCACAGAGTTTAATTAGCATGTAGACAGCATTTAATACCTATTCATTCTTCCTCTCTTTCCCTTTGCTTTGCATCTTAATGTGTGCTTGCCTGTTCCTAGCATTGATGTCCACCTTCTGCTCTACTTTTGCAATTTAGACATAGTTTAATGCCTAATTGTGATGTCTGCGCCAGATCTGGGGCACCCCTGGTTTTGGTGTCATTCAGGCCACCATTGAGTATCAGGTACCATGCCACCCTGGAGAATGGCATCTCCAGCATTCCTTCCTTATCACAGGTTTTCATCAATAGGCATGGAAACCAAATGGTTCTCCCGTATGCCATTCTCTGGCAGCCAGGGCATGTTGACATGGCAACGGTGGCATTGGGAGGGTGGCGATTTTTGTCCTACTGCTCGCTTGCTAAAACAGAGCACACATCAGTGGGAAACTCCATTTTATTTCAAAAGTATGTTTCTCAGTTGGGCAATAAAAGGAAAAAAATTGAGTGTCTCAGTTTTGAAATCAGGATGCTCTACTTTAAGTACGTTTCACGCCCTCTGGATATAACCTCATGGAAGACTTTAGCATACAATTGCCATAGTCTTCTTTTTTTTTATTTTTAATTTTATTGAAGTATATCATTCATGCATGAATATACATAAACAATAAGCGTACAGTGAAAGTTGTGGACTTAAAAAACAAACATCTATAACATCATACAGGGCTCCCATACATCACCCCACCACCAATACCTTGCATTGTTGTGAAACATTTGTTAGAAATTATGAAAGAATATCGTCAAAATATTACTACAATACTAACTATAGTCCATACCTTATATTTGCTGTATTTTCCCCCTAACCCACCCTATTATTTATTTATTTACTTACTTTTATCCTTTTCTACCCCCCCCCTTTCCCCC
>JAQZBX010032818.1:0-25682 GCA_029593785.1 Cabassous unicinctus | reverse complement strand
ACAACCAAGTTGACAGTAATTTTCATAGTCATTCCTCCAGTTTGGCATGTTGGGTACACAGCTAGGACAGTTTGCTCCTTCAGTAGCACTGGGTGCAGGAATAAACGCTGATTCAGGTTTCATGGGCTCTCTTTTGTGTTTCAATAAAATGTCAGAAGTATGGGAATTTCATGTGGAAATCAGTGTCAGAAGAGAGGACCAGAATTCCCATGCAGGGGGCAGGTCTCATTTTATGTTTGCAGGAATGGAATTTACTGGAGAACCTGTGTCTCCATTATTTATGATGATGGAAATGGAATGTTGAGGGGTCAGGAGCTCCCACACGTGGCACACATTAGAGTCACCTGGGGCCTTTAATATACCCAGTGTCCATCCCCATCCCCTCCTTTAGACTGTGAGGGGTGGGCCTGGGCTACTAGGTCCTTCCAATGTAGCAAGACAGACAGTCATGCCATGATCCTGGTGGACGGAGCCCTTGAGGGGGCTCGTCTGGCAGCTGAAGTGGTTTCGCCTCTTTGTGTCTCAGACTCAGAATCTGTGAGTTGGAGCATTTGGACTAAACCATCTCTAAAGCTTCCTTTCCAATTCTATAATTCCCCAATTTAGAAAACTCCGTAGCTGGGCCTCTGAATCCTCTAAGTGGCTCTGTATGTAGCTCATTTCATGCGCTACATAAATATAATAAATTTCATTTATTACACTCTGGGCCAAAAAACCCTTGAGAACCCATATTATTATCCTCATGTCCCAAGGAGAACAGAGAGGTTGAGCAATGTGCCCAAGTTCACACAGCTTGCGAGGGGCAGGGTTGGAACTCAAGGCCAGGCTTAGTTGTCTCTAAGCCCGAGCAGGTAGCAGTGATGCACCATTCCACGCCTCCAAAGTGCAGATAAAGACACCGAGGAAGAGCTCATTGGATACCTGTAAAACTGTCCAATATACTCCAGAAATTGGAGCACGTGCAAGTAATTACTCAAAGCAGAGCTCTCCTGGCCTAGTGTTTCGAAGGACGGGGCGAAGAGGGGGAAACGGTTTGATGTTGACATTGATATATGTAATTGGATTGATGCAAATTCCCCTGACTGTGACAGCAATGATTTATGGGAAAGGAGATTGAGGGGTCAGTACAATCACTTAATAATTTAAGAGACAGGTAAGTTATTGTCAACAAGAAACGCGAGCAGAGACAACTTTTGAATGTCTGCATTAACGGAGGGAAATAGGATACGAGACAATCCGATATCTAAAGAGCCGGAAGGAGGATGCTAAACTGCGTGTTTGCATTTCTGCCTTCCTCTGCACCCGGCGCTACTTTCCTAGAGCCTGTATATAATCGCCCTGATACTTGACAGAGCTCTGGTGGGGGCGGGGGGCGTCACTCCAAGTCAGCGCAGAAGAATGGATCATTTTCCTGGCGCGTCGATCTTCCTAGGTTTGGAAAATGGCCACTAGTTGCCATAGCCCTCGCCCAGAACCTCAAAGGCCACCTGCAGTAGTTTTGTCTCTCATTCCTGTCACAGGCTGCTGCAGGGCAGGCGGCTGCCCCGGGCAGCTCTGCTCCCCAGGCTCAGCTCCTTCCACCCTGCGACGCTGTCGTCCCCGTGCGCCCGCACACAGTCATCCTTCACATCCTCGCCTTCACCCCGATGAGACGCGAAGAAGAGAGGGCACGTAATGGCCAGCCTTAAACGTGGCACAGATCCCTTCTGCCACGTTCCGTCACGTCCCGTTGGCAGAACCCGGATGCATGAGCCGATCTACCCGCAAGGCGGCTGGGCATGGCTGTCTCCTGGAGGGCCCCGGTGGAAGAGATGGAATTGGTGAGCGTCTGATAGAGACACGGAAGATGATGTCACAGGTCCAAACAAATACAGAAATGCTATGAAGTTGAGTGCAAATTCCGAGTGAAATTTTAAGGTTAAAAATGAAAGGTTTTAAATATACTAGGTTGCAAGGAGCCACTGGAGACTTCTACGGGTCCACAAAGAACTGGAGAAGCCAGGTGCCTGGGTCACATCACCACATGGTCAGTGGGTTCCATGAACCTTCCGTGGTGAGGTGTGATTTGTGCCATGCAAGCTCTGGGTAGGCCCCCTTAGTCAGCTGAAGGGGTGCTGATGCAAAATACCAGAAATCGGTTTGTTTTTATAAAGGGTATTTATAAAATACCTTTGGGGTAGAAGCTTACAGTTACAAGGCCACAAAGAGTAAGTTACTTCCCTCCCCAAAGTCTGCTGCCACGTGTTGGAGCAAGACGGCTGCCGGTCTCTGTGAGGGTTCAGCCTTCGTCTTCCTCCTAAGGATCCGTGGGCCCAGCTTCTTCTGATCTCAGCTGTAGGCTGGGATAAGGCTCATCTCTCTTCCCAGGGCTCATTTCTTCCCAGGCTCAGCTGCTCTGGTCTCTCCACAAGGTCAGCTGTTGACTATCAGGCTCTCTCTCTTCCCAGGGCCTCTGCCGTGTCTAAGGAGCTGTCGCTATTCCTCTGTGTTCTTCTCCTGTGCGTTTACTTCCCGGGGCTCCAGCATCAAAATTCCAACTCTCTCCTCTGCCATGTTGTTTCCTCTGTGATTCCCTGCTCACCAAAAGAGTGGGGACTCAATGTCCTCTGACAAGGCCAAATCAAAACCCCAATCTTAATTTAATCAAGCAAAAGTGAAACCTCTGAATCTAATATAATCTAATAGCCCAGAGGAACAGACCAGGTTACAAACATAATCCAATATGTTTTTGGAATCCATACACAATACCAAACTGCTACAGTGTCCTTTAGGCCACCTCTATCTGACTGTCCACTTCCAATCATGGGTCTCCCCTGCCTCTGTCGGGCAATGGGTCCAAGACCATGTTGTAGGTGGCCGTTAGGCCTCTGTGCAGCTGGGCTCCTTCCAGCCCTTCTAGCTTCACTTTCTGTCCCCCTCATTGCTGCACTCACCCCCAGTATAACCTCACCCTGGTAACCTGGGGGGGGGGTCTCCAAATGCACACAGGTGTGCGACTCACTGCCTCCTCCCACAGCCTTTTCTGCCTGGAACGAGCCTGCCAAGCCCTGTCCACCTAGCACCCCTTCGTCCTTGAAGATGCAGTGTCCCTGCCTCTAAGACGCTTTCCTGGAGTTTCCATTCAAGAAAAGTGCCCTTTTAACTTGCAGAAGCTGAACAGACACCTGCGCCATGGCCCAGGAGGCCACCCAAGGGCCGTATCCGAAAGAAAAGGCTACTCGTGGGCGCCAGAAGACACAAGCCTCGGAATACTCGGAGCAGCTCTACGTGTCAGCCCCACCCTGGAAACTACCCAAATGTGCAACAGCGGAACAGTAAATTATGTGTGTTCATAAGATAGTAAGTGACACAAACCCGAGTGACAGCTACCCACGACAACACGGGTGCATCTCACAAGCATGATAGGGAGCAAAATACGCCAGACACAAAACAAATATCCACGGTGTGTTTCCACCAATAGGAAGGTCAAAGTGGCAAAACTGAGCCACGGTGCTAGACGGTGGGAAAACGGCCGGCCTCGCTGGGCAGAGGCTGGGCAGGGGTGGCGGGGCCTCTGCAGCTGCCCCTGCTCTCTTTCTGGTCTTGATGCCGGTCGCACAGTTTGCAAAAAGCTGCTGCTTACGGTTCGGGCACTTCTCTGGATGGGTCGCACACTTGTCAAGCAAGTTTACAAAAAACTCTAGTGCCCTTTCTTAAAGAAAATTTTATTGTGGTGACATCTGTACAACATACACTTTCCCTCTTTACCCACTTTCATGTACACATGTCAGTCATAGTAATGACATTCATGCTATTTTGCTACCCTCCTCCATTTCCAAAACGGTCTCAGCTCCCAGAGAAACTCCGAGCCCATTAAGCCAGAACTCCCCTGCCTCCCCTGCCACCCCCCCAGCCTCTGTAATCTCCTTCCCTCTAAGTATTTCCTTATTCTAGGTGTTTAATGTAAGTGGGATCTGGCTTATTTCACTCAACACATGTCTTCAAGGTTCATCCGTGGTGGAGCACGTGCCGGAACTTCATTTACTTTTGTGGCTGAATAATATTCTGTTGTGTGCATAAAGCACATTTTGGTCTGTCCGTCCGTCTACTGACGGACACTTGGGCCGCTTCCACCTTTTGGTGGTTGTGCATAGCGCCGCTGTGAACACGGGCGCACAAATATCCGTTCAAGTCCCTGCTTTCAATTCTTTGGGGCATGTAACTAGAAGAATTGCTGCGTCTTCTGTGGTCGATTCTGTTATATTTTTTATCACCCTTCCTGTTTGTAAGTCTTATTTTGTCGTTGTTGGTTTGCTGGTCTGTGTCCTCTATTAGGCTATAAATTCTGTCTTATCCTCTGTGTCCTCCACAGGTGAGCCAGCGTCGAGCTCCCAACAGCTGTCGGTAATGCTCGAATGAATGAATGGCTGGATGAATGAATGATGGACTCTGTGCCTGGCTCTCCCCATGGGAAGCTGGGCAGTGTACGAAAAAGACAAGCAGAACAAAAGCTGATACCTTGGCCCTGGGTCTGTGCTTTCCCAGCTGGGTGGTTTGGGGGAAGCCAGCACACGTCCCGGGGCCCCCCTGCCCTCAGGTGACCGCCCTGGAGGTCTCCAGGGCCTGGGATGGCCCCGTTAGCTCTCACTGGACTCGCTTCCCCGCAGCCTCCCGTCTGCTGCCAAGGAGCGCTCTCACTCATGGGTGTGGACGCGCTGGCATCCTTCAACTCTGGCGGCCAGTGGAGCTGCAGCATGCGTGGGTGGTCCGCTCTGCGGGGTATGTGGGGCACTCGCTCTCTCTCCCAGCCTCACCCTTGGACTATGATGCCTGGGCCAAAGTGGCAAGCGGCCCAGGCACAGGGACTTCTGCTCAGTACCCCCGCACGTTGGGAAACGCACCTCACGCAGTCTCTGTTGGACCCCTCCCTGCTTCCAGAGTGCTCTGTCTCCCCTTCGCCTCCCCCCAGCCTGGCCCCGGGTGGGTACCTGGCTGCCCGCTGTTGGGGTCAGGGCTGCGAGGTCTGGACTCAGCCAAGGAGCGAGCTCTGCCAGCAGGCTGTCCTGGCTTCCTTGCGGCAAGTCCCTTTGAAGCCACGGGCTCTGTGTGCAGCTGGAAATGCACGGGGTGTGGAGGCCAAGAAGCTGGCCCGGAGGCGGGGCGGAGGTGCCAGGAGTCTCACAGGAAAGCTTGTGGATGGCAGCCTTCGAGAGCAATTTCCCCGACGCGAGGGGTTTGGAACGGCTTCAGACGTGCGTCCGAGGCTCTGGACACGGGGCCCGGCTCCACCTAAACCGAGGGCCTCTGAGGGCCCAGCCCGGCCCAGGGGCACTTTTCCAGCTCTGCAGACGGTCTTGGAAGGCGTTCTCCCCGTGCTGGGCCGAGCCCCAGGCGCAGGGCGAAGGAGGGCCTGGGATGAGCCTCCCACCTCACCCTGCCTTTCCACGCAGGAGGGACTTCCAAGCTGCCGCTGATTGGATTTGAGTGTGGATGTCCTCCCCGGGGCCAAGGATCGCAGACAGAGAAACCATCTGGCCTGGGGGCTGGCGAGAGGCCTGACATTTTGCCAGACCGGGGGTTTGGGCAAGTGAGTCATCCAGGGATCGCACATCCTGAGGGCTGGCTAACTTGGGGAGCGGGGAGAAGGAAGCCAAGACGCCACGTGGCCCCAGAGCCGAGGGGTTCTCACAGCCTGCTGTCAGACAGGACAGCTGAAGCAGCCGGAAGACACATGTCAGTAACCCTGGATGTGAGTCTCTGTTTCTCCCACATGCATGTAGAAGGAGAGAGGCAGAGAGAGAGAGAGAAAGAGTGAGAGAGAAGAAGGAGTGCAGACAGGAAACAGAGCTCAGAATTGTGCATAAGGACAAAATGCCCACATTCATTCAACAAATGTTTAGTGAGCATCTAATCTGTGCAAGAACTGGGCTAGTCTGTAGCAGCAGATGGAGGAAAAGCAGTCCTTCCTCCCAAAACTTGGTGGAATAGGACACAGACGTGGGCTGGGCTTGTAGATGCAGATCTGGGTGGGAAACCTGCATCTACCACATACCCTGCCGCGCCCCAGTCTCCATCCGTGAAGTCCGGATAATAGATAATAGCAATACAAACCTCACGGGGACGTTCCGCAGCTGCGACGGGGTCAAGTACATGAGGCCTTAGGCAGGGCTGGCCCAGGAAATGGTAGAGGCAGGTGTGGTCACTGCCCGGCAGCGCACGCCTGCCACCTCTGGGAAGGCCTCTGGGTTGACCGGGAGCAGGCTTAGAAGCGTCCGCTCTGCTCCTGCGTCACCTGCTTCTGCCGTCACTCTGTGCCCCGTGTCGCTCTCAGTAATGGACTGTGAGCTTCTCGTGCACAGGAGCCACACAGGACAGAATTTATGTTTTCCCCTTGGCTCCAAGGATGAACTGGCAAACCACAAACCCGTGGCACTCGCCCGCCAGCCCTCGGGGTGCCCGTTCCAGTTTTTCTAATGTGCGACACAATTTAGCTCCTGTGCTGACGGCCTGTCTCTCCCCAGTAGGACGTCCGCTCCAGGAGAGCAGGGATTGGTGCGTTTTTCATTCACTGATTTCTCCCCAGTGCCTAGAAAATGTCCCAGGCACAGAAACCCACAGTGGCCCACTGCAAACACTCAGGAAACATTTGCTGAATGGACAAGCAAATAATTCAGGAATCCTTTGTGAAAATACGAGGTGCACCATCGTCATTTACAGTAGAAAATGCTGCCACGAGAGAACAGCACAGAGACAAAGCAGGCTAGGAAGCCAGGGCCCATCCGCCACGTCCCATCTGTAGGGTCTGGCAAGTCACCTGGTCTCTCCAAGCCTCGGCGAGCTCCCCAGTAAGATGAAGACGGACATGGTGCCGACACGGGCGAGGTGCTGGGAGAGATGAACGGAACGACGGATGTCGATTGTGCAGCACCCTGGCACGTGGCAGTGACGCCACCCATCGCCGGCAGCCACGACAGCAGAACGATGTGTGCTTGTTTCCCAGGGGAGTGTCCTCTTAGTCCTGCCGGTTTAGCTGCCGTGGCTTCCAGGGTCGCCGTCTGGCTTGGAAGTCAGGGTGGCGCGTCCCCGTGCCAGTCGTCCTGCGCAGCCTCGTGCCTGGCGTATTTAGTCTGCAGGCTCACAAGCCACGTGCTTCCACCGCGTCTGCAGCCCCTCGGCCCCTGCCCACCCCAGGCAGCAGCACGACTGCTCCCACAGGTGGGCAGCCCCGACGTTTCCCCAGGGAAGGCCGTGCTCATCGGGGGCAGGGCTTCAGCCAGGTCCAAATTCCACCGTCCACGTATGCATTTATAGAGCGCCTGCTGTTTGTGCCACAGCTGGGCTCGTCTGTCATTCCATCCGCTGACCTCCGGCAGCCTGGAGAAACCCTTCCCTCCCTACCTGGCCTCATCTGGCACTCATTGGGGCCGCCACGACAGTTTGTTTATGTGTAATTTCTGGCTAAGACATGAAAGTTTAACTACTACTCCTTTCTCAAAACAGCCACTACTGTTATACAGAAAGCAGGCCATCTCCCTGCGTGGATGTCAGACCAAAATATCTATTCCCAGCGTACCTTGTGAGAGAAATCAAAGGGGCTTGTTTACTCCCAAATGAAAACTTTCAAAGTACAAAATCCCGCGGGACCGACCAGTTTCACTGTGAGGCAAACGCATGCTGGAAAGCTCACGATAAGCCTAAATGTTTGTTTACCGAAACGGTCCTCGCTGGCTAGGAGTCAGACAGCCTGAAATTCCCGGCAGGCGGGGCGAGGAGAGGCGGCGCGGCGCAGGAGGTCTGCGGGCTTCCGCCGAGCCCCCAGCCTCCCGACCTCCCGCGTCCCCGCTCCTCTCGCGCCTTCTTCCCAAGGAGGGCCCGGCGGCTTCAGGGAGAAAGTCCCCTTTGTTCCCGCGAATGTTTTCCTTAGAAAGGGGAGTCTTCTGCGAATCGTCCCTGACCTTTCGCGGAACCGGTAATCGGGTTTCAGGACCACATTTGGACAGCTGCACGTGCTAATTCGATTCAGGTATTCGATTCGGCTGCTGCACTGGTGGCTTGGAGGGGCCACCGCGCCGCCCTGTCCCCCAGGCGGGGGCCCTGCAGGGCGCCCGCCCTCCAGGCCAGCTGTCCATCAAAGCAGTCCACGGCCCCGACGTGGGACAGGCCCACGGGGCCCCTGCTTAGGATTTATTGAATTAGGCCCCAAGCTGGGGGAAAGGCGGCGGAGGAGCCGTGGGCACCGGGCTTTCGCCTCTTCTCCTGTGGGGCGGCGGCCTTCCGCTTTGACCGAGCTCTCAGGCCCGGGGGGATGGCGGCCGATGGAGGGTCTACACAGATACGTCTGGTTGGCCCCACCAGGCGCCGGCAGCCATGGGTGGACCCTCAAGGCTTCCCGCAGGGTGAGGGGGCAGGTCCGCCCGTGCAGGGCGCCGACGACCTTCCTGTGAACTGCTCTCCACGGGGGCTTCTGCTCTCAGTGAAATGGGGCCACAGCCTCGGCGGCCCTGGGACTAAATCGCTTCAGAGCTGCAGAGAGCTCAGGCCGCGCCGGACACAGGAGACGCTGGCCGAGGGCTCCTGTCACCTCTGGTATCGTCAGCCACGGCTCTTAGGGGAGGAGAGAGGAGGGGGCCCAGAGGCCAGCGGTCAGACTAAGGGCCCAACACACGCCACCCTTAGGCCCAAATCCACGGCCTCGTGTGCTTCCACGGCCAGCGCCACGGCCCCCCGACCTCATCCTGCTTGGAGCTCACATGCCCCCTGCTCAGCAAGCCCCAGGCACGTGGCCTCTGTGCCTCTCCGTGTCCCACTCGCTGGGTCCCAGGGCCTGCTGCCGTGCAGACCCCTCGGCGTGGCACCCTCCCCCGGCGCTGGCTCTCTCCCATCGCCCCCACCAGTCGTTTCCTGGCCTCTGGTCATGGTGGCTGTTGTTTGCTTTCTTCGTAACCCTGGCACGAGCTGTGGTTTTAGGTGGGCCTGTGTCTGTGCTCGTTCTCTGTCCACCCCAGAGTGTAAACCCCGCGAGGCCAGGACGAAGTCCTGTCTGCACCTGGCACAGGGGGGAGCTCCAGAGCCTTGAATAATGGCAGATGGTGGGATTAGAGAGCCCGCTCGCCCGCTCATCCTTCTAGTGGACGCCGTCTTGTGGGCAGCCTCGACTCAGGGCCCATCAGCGGGCGGATCTGCATGAGAGCCTGCTTTGGGCCACTCAGCTTTATTTTTGTCCTACCTCTTTGTTTTTATTAGAGTTTTTTTGGGGCATGGAAGTTCAGATCCATGGAAAAGATTGTCACATATTACAATGAACTTCCACACTCCTGTCCCCCGGCCTCAGCCGTTGTCAGTGTTTAGCTCTAACTGCTCCCGCATCCCTCTTTTTCTCTCATTGTCATCATCACCATTGTTTGGTTTATCTAGTTTTGCTGACCTCTCTTTTTTTTTTCTTTTTGAGGTACTAGGGCTGGGGATTGAACCTGGGATCTCGTACGTGGGCAGCCGGTGCTCAACCACTGAGCCACTGGCTTCATCGTTTGTTCTGCTTGTCATTTGTCTTTGTTTTTCCAGGAGGCACCGGGAACCAAACCTGGGACTGCCCACGTGGGAGGCAGGTGCCCAACTGCTTGAGCCACATCCACGGCTCTGCTGACCTCTTTGACAGTGGCTTGTGGAGGGCATGTCCCTTCACCCTGAAAACGGGCAGCGCCGTCTCCTAGAGCAGGGACTTTCCCCCACATAACCGCATCATCACCGCACCCTTCATGAAGGCACACGTTCACACTTTACCGCCTGTCCCGGTATTGTGCATTCAGCCACTTTCGCCTTCCAGTCCAAGCTCTGGCCTGCAATCACACTTGGCTGCCGTCTGTCATGGCTCCTTTGATCTGGAACATTCCTCAACCTTCCTTTGTCTTTCACGAGCTGGCGTTGCAGAGTGCAGGTCTTCTTTTGCAGTCCGGCCTTTCTTTGGGCTCTGTTTCATTTGATTCAACCTAGGTTATGCAAGTTTGGAAACCTGGCTTTTTTTAAAAATGGAGAGATATTACATTACAAAACAAGATTTCACCTTTTAAAAAATGAGCATGTTTGGCGACTCTGGGCTAAGCGCCCACATGGCATATGTTCCCAGGAATCCTCAGGGTCCACCTCACGGCCTCCAGCTTGGAAGCAGTGGGTGTGAGCCCGGGATGTGGACGCAGCAGACCCACAGGCTTAGCTGGGGTCCCCTCCTTGCTCACCGTGGGACCCCAGGCGTGGCAGTCACCGCTAGGGACCTTGGAGACAGTAGCAGAGAAAACGTTTGAAGAGAGACTGTCTCCCAAGCAGCAAAGCCTTCCCCTCGATTCCACAGAAGACGGGGAGTGGATGCTCCCGCTGCCAGAGGGAGGGCGCGGCCGGGGCAGGCACCCGGGACGAGAGGCGCTGGTGTGCTGCCCAGGCTTGTGCAGCAGCTGAAGTGACGGTGATAAGTTCTGCTCACCCACAAAGGGCTTATCAGCTGCCATGGATCTTTCTCCAGAACTCAGACACCGACCGCGCCCTGCAGTCAGCAGACCTTCCTGAAGGGGAGGAAAAGCCCCCTATGTCTTGGCTAGGACACGCTCCCAACCCAGCCGCGCTTTGCTACGACATCGCCTAACGCCTGAACGCGGTGCTGTGGTCACTGAGGCCAAAGTCACAGCCTGAATCAGAGCCGCTCACTCAGCAGCTGTGACGCCCGTGTTTGGGGCATAAATAAGCTATCGGGTGGCTGTGAACCACCGATTCTTCTTCTCAGCTAACTCCCTGTTTCATTTCCAAACAAGTGTTTCCCAAGCCTCTTAAACTTACTCCCCTTTTGAGAAACACCCGAATCTCACATCCCATCTAGATGCTCTCACGCAAGCCCACTCCCTGAAAGGGCTGCAGAGAATATCGTCCCACTAGTCACCACGCTTCCCCGTAAAGACCCCCACTGGCCAAAAATCATTGAAACTCTGTATTTCCACCTCACAACAGGAAAGAACTTCCACACATTGCATGGTATTGTAAAATGGAATCTTCTTTCCCGTTCTAGATCTCCACCCTCAAAGGGAGGCACCCAGGACCACCTGCCCCTCTGAGCATCTGGGACCTAGGATGTTAGGATGGAGACCCTCCCACATCCCCCGGGGGGGCACCTGAGCCCAGGTGGGCCACGCACCACCAGGGTCCCCAGCCCGACGCCTTCACCAGGAGGCTGGGCCCAGGGTCTCTGGAGCTGGCCCAGCGGGTCAGGGGGCCGCTCAGCCCAGACCCCCGCCCACCCGCACCCCAGGCCCCCCCTCCATGGAGCGATGCTGACCCGTGGAAAGGAGAAACAGAAAACTCAAAGTGCCCAGCTCCAAACAAAACCGAGCACGTTCTCGAAAAAACAAACAACAAACAGGCACTTGGGGAGTGCTGGGCTGTTCGTTTCCATCTGCACAACGTGTCTGGAGCTAAAGGTCTCACTTGGAAACTTTCTTTCGCAGAGGTTAGGATGGACTTTCTGGCTAATTGTCAGCTGACCTGGTGAGCAGACAGTCCAGGCAGGGCCCCTGCTGCATCTCAAGTTCACAGCTGATTGGGTTGTCCGACAGAACACCCAAAGTGCTGGATTCGCTGTGAAGTCTTCAGTTTTATTCAGGCGTGTAAATAAAGTCTGTGCCTCAGTAGAGCCCGTGGCCCGTCCTCGCCTAGTTTCTAATAGGCCTTGAGCCTCTGCGGGGAGGCCCTGCACAGGGGTCAGCCTGAGGGCGGCTCCGGAACCAGCTCCCGCCCTCCCGCCCGGCCCTGCCTCTTCCGGTCTGGGGCTGCCTCGAGCAGAACGCTCTCTGCACCCCATTTGCTCCCCTGAGCGAAGGGGATAATGGTGGAGGGTCCGCGCTGGGGTTGGATCAACGGGCAAGAAGCGCTTTGCTCGCCCCACCCGGCGCACAGAGAGCGCAGCAGAGGCCTCATTTCTTCCTTCCGTCTGCTGCAGGCAGCGTGGGGGTGGGCTGCACGGGCAGGTGGGACCATCTCCTCCTCGTCCCTGACGAGGGCAGTCAGGAAACTCACAGCAAGCAGGTCACACGGCGCCAGGGCTGGGTTTGGGCCTCACCCATCAGAGTGGACCGAGGAGTGACCCGTGGGCCAGGCTGGGGTGTAAAGATGGACAGGACGTGAGCCCTGCCCCGCAGCACCCACGGCCACCCCGGACAGGCAGAGGGGTGCAGGCGGCCACCACACAGTTCCTGCCTCAGGGGCCACCAGCCACCGTCACTGAATCTCAGCGACAGCCGCCCCATGGCTGAAGCAGATGCCCAGAGAGGCTGCCAGTCTCTGTCAAGGTCACACAACTGGGCCGTGGAGCAGCCTGGACTCTGGCCTGGCCCCTGTGCAGATGCTGCAGCCAGGGCCAGCCGAGGAGCCATGTCTCTCCCACGTGGACTCACAGGGATGCACGGACGTGGCTTGGCAGCTGTGCTCTCTGCAGGGGTGAGGTCAGCAGGCTGGCATGAGAGCGTGATGGCTCATCAACCAGCTCGGCTTTTATGACAGAGGCAGTAGCAGATGTGTCTGAAATGGTGCAGGTAGAACCCCATTTCAGGTGGGAACAGAGGAGCAGCTGTGATGCAAAGCAAGAGACTGGGTGGAGAGACTGGGCTGGAGCCAGGGACCCCCGCCAGCCCCTGAGCTGGGTGCAGGCCTTTCCCCCTGCCACACGGCTGGCCAGTGAGGGGCCAGACTCACTCCAGCCCACCTGATCCCAAAGCCATGCTCTCCCCACTTCCTGAAGCTGCCCGTGCACCGCTAGCTTTGTTTAGCCTTTGTGGCTCAAGACACAGAATCACTGCAACGCACATAATCGTATTTTATGGACCATGATCTTTAGATGCTGGAGATAAGGTTTGGCTCTGGGATGAGCAGTTCCACTCGTCTGTGCCCTAACTTTAGTCCATCCACTGATAATTTACTACCCAATTTACCAACGAGAGGAGCAGGCTTAAATTAACGCTTCCCATCTCAGCCTAAAACTTTGCTTATTTAAGAGAGAGTTGCCATCCTAAAGACAGGCTCTCAGAAGCTTTTGCTTCCTAAGGCTAATTGTCATCAGTGTTTCCACGCTGCCCTTTGTCCTGGGTGCCCATAAAAAGAACAAGGACTTTGACGTTATTTATCTATAACACTGATCTATAAGACCAAGGGCTTTTCTGTTATTTATCTATAACATTGAGGTATTCCCAGTCTCGGTCCCCAGAGGCACTGCAGATGGGCATTAAGTAAACACACCAACATGTAGGGCACCAAGCCACAAAGGCACCATCTATGTCAGATCAATCCTTAACTTAGGTGACTTTCAAATTCTTCCAGGGGCTAGAGTATCGGTTTCATTTCTTCACTTGCGACACAAGCCATGCTTATTAAATCATGAATCACCAGAACTGGCTCTGAAAGACGTTTGGCTATTCTAAAAATCAACCCGACCTTCAAAGACGAAGATTTGCTATCCCTAAAGGTTTGAAAGAGAGGTGCCAACATAAATAGCTTTCAAGAGGCAAAAAGCAGGCAATTTCCAACAGGCCTTTGGAGAAGCTGCTGGGAACTGGCAGCGCCATTGGCGTGAGGGCTTGGATTCCCCTTGAGGGCCAGGGCTTCAGTAGCAACGGTAATTTAAAACCCTCTCTTCACCACGGACGCACTCCTCTTATCTGGCGTCTTCACGATCCCTCCACAAATTAGGGCGAGAAAACCGAGGCTGAGAGGCGTGCCGCTGGCTGCCCCGTCAGGCAGCCTCTGAGGGCTGGATTCGGAGCTGAGCCAGGCGGGCGAGCCCCTAAAATCTGGGCCGTCTTTCATTCGCACGCTCAGCCCTTATCTTCCTTGATGCCGGAGCTGCTGAGCAAGGCTGGTGAGGAGGGAGGCTGGAGAAAGGGTGCGGGTGGAGGGGCCTACGTGTAAAGGACAGAAAGCACCAGGCTGCTGTGGGGGCTGGGGGCGGGGGCACCGGCGGGGGGAGAAGCACGTGAGTTAAGCAGGAGCCGCTCTCCACGCTGGCCGCATGTGGGCATCTCCTCCGTGTGATGGAGCCCCACCCCAGGTTGATCAAACCACAGCATGCGTGGGACCTGACTGTGCATTCGTTGTTAAAGCTCCGCATGGGGAATCTAATGTGCAGCAGGGGTTGGAAACCACGGGGCTGGGCCGTAAGGAGCCGTGTTAGCCACATCTGCGGGGACTCCTAGCTTAGTCTAGTTCAATACTCACTTTTATAATTGTCAGCAGCTCAGGGCAGGCCGTTTCGGGGGACGGCAGGGTGGGGACCGTGGCTGAGTGACATCTGCCGATGTCTTCCTGGTCAACTTGAGAAACCATGAAATATTGCCTCTCCTCCGCCTGGGGGCTCTTGGTTGGCTGCCACGGACTTGTCAGCCTCTCCGAAAGTGTCTCTCTGCTCCAGAAAGGCCATGGGAACAGGCAAACACAATCCCAGCCCGGGGCCATTGCACACCAGGCCAGAAGCACAGCTCAGCCCGGAGGTGGTGAGCCACCTGGTCGACCAGCGCTCGGCCGTGAAGAGGGGGGTCCACTCAGAGCCGCGCCAACGCGCTTTATTTATGAGTTTCCTAGGGGGTGGGGTGGGGGTGTGGGGTAGCTACCAACAGGCTGGAAAAGGAAATCCCCCACCTCCAAGGCATCTGGTGCCTAGCTGCTAATCAAGTTAGTCCTCTCCAGCAACCTTAACTAACCCCTAAGAGATGCAGCACGCTGAAACCGCGGCCCCCTACGTAGATTAGTTCCCGGAGAAAAATAAGCCCTGTTCTCTGGAGAAGGCTTTACCACCACAAGCCAAGGCGCTCGAGGATCCCTTTAATAAAAGCTTCCCTATAACTTGGTTATTGGATTTTTAGGAAAGTAACACCACTGCCAAAATATAAACCTGGGCACTGAATAGTCAAGGTAATGCAATCAAAGAAGCCCTCAAGTGTCATTTTTATGCTTCCCATATGAGCCCCTGATGTTCCAAATATTAACAGTCAGAGCTTATTTGATTTGCAGTGTAACTGGAGCCTTCTTTTAATTTTGGCAGTCTAGTAAATTTCACACAACATGACTGCTAATATGGGGAAATACAAACTATTATAAGCTTGTTCGTTCTCTTTAGTCTTCTAATCTCTTCCCTAAGATTTGAAACCAAAGAAAAGTGGCACCAAAAGTTAAAAGCCAAGGGGAGAGGATGTAGCTCAGTGGTTGAGCACCTGCCTCCCACACACAAAGTCCCAGGTTCAATCCCCTCCCCCACCAAAAAAGTTAAAAGTCAAATGTACAAAGATATTCCCTGCCAGGTTATCTACTGCCGACAACTGGAATTATCTAAATGTCTAGAACGGGAGCTGGTGAACTTTTTCTCAAAGGGCCAGATAGTAAATATTTTCAGCTTTGCAGGCCACATGCACACAGCATCTGTCCGCCACTCCGCTTTGCCATTGCAGTGGAGAAGCAGCCACAGCCTGCATAAATGAGTGAGCCCAGCTGAATCCCAATAAAACTTTATTTATAAAAACAGGTGGTATTTTTACCAACCCTCCATTCTATGATAAAGAATAAGATTGTCACATTTTGAAATAGCAAAATTTGTTCAGTTTGAATACTGAGCTATGTACAATTTCATTCATGACATGTGTGTCGACAAATGGAAAATGGCTGAAAGGAAATGTGCAAAGGAAGTCAGAGGAGGGAAAACACGGACAGAAGAGCAGGCTGATGCGTGTACCATAATGTTCATGGGCTTTTTGATGACAGCCTTCTTTCGTGTCCTCGCTAGTTGATTTAAAACAATTTAGTGACAAATGGTTGGCACCTGTTAAGTGCCAGACCCAATGCTAGGCGGACGCTCAACAAGGGGATGGACCTGAGCAAACTTCTGTTCAGGTGGCGTGAAGTGTGCAAGGGAACATGTGTGAAAATAACCTCTGGTCGAGGTTTGTGCCGTGAAGGAAGCAATTGGGGCAGCGAGCTGGGGAGCAGGGCCCTTCAAGCAGGACCTTCAGGGACGGGCCGCGGGGGCCGCTTCTAGACAGCCGGCTGCCGTTCCCACAGCAGGCCCCCGGCAGCCCTGTCCAGCAGAAACACGAAGCGAGCCGTCAAATGTGAGCCAGGCGTGGAATTGTAAATTTCCTAGAGGTTGCGTTAGAAAGTAGAAAGAATCAGGTGGAATTGATTTTATCATGGATTTTATTTTACCCAATGTATCAAAAATACTGTCACGTCAGCCTGCGGTGAGTACAAACGTTACCGGTAGGCGATCTGACTTTCTTTTCTTGCCGTCTTTGAAGTGGGGCATCCGGTGTAGATTCTGTGCTGACAGCACCTCCATTTCCAGGGCTCAGGAGCCTCACGTGGCTAGAAGCTGCCCACCTAAGCAGTGCATCCCAGGGAAACTGAGGCTACCCTAGAAACAGGAGGTTTCGGTTTCTGAGAAGTGAGAGGAAGAGGGTTCGGCTCTTTTCTGGAGAGCGGGCCGGGCTGTTTTAGCATCTAAGAAGTGCACCTTGGAATGAGGCTAACGAGGAGGGGCTTCCCTTGAGGCTGCACCACAGGGTCTGAGAAGGTCAGAGGGGGAGAAGCCCTTGGGGGTCTGTGGAGGCAGAAAGAGGGAGAAGGCAAAGAGACCCTTGGGGGGGGCGGAGGAGAGGAGGGAGCCCACATTTCCTCACGTATTTTATGCAAGGCAGGGTGTTTGATCCTTCCTTTTATGGAGGAAACCAAGCCAGGCAGGGTCAGGTGCAGAGGCCGAGGAAGTGACAAACCCTGGAGCTTTGCGAGGTGATGGGGACTCCCTGAGGCTTATCCGGAATCCCCTAGGTGGAATGACTCACTTAGCTCCTGGAATTCCTGGGGGCAAAATTCCAAAAGAGTGTGATGGAGTAACAAAGCAGTAGCTCAGCTGCACTTGGTTGTAACTAATCAAACAGTGACTAATAGTGACTAGTAGTGGTTTCAGCAATAAGGGCCTCTAAGCACCCCCCAAAGCCAGGAGGCAGGGGGTTCGGGGTTCAGGTCATCCTTCCTCAAGGAGCCTCGAGGTCGATGACTTCGGCAAGCTGACTCTCCAACTCCCTGCGTCTTGTCACCTCATAGTCTCAAAATGGCGGCTCCGACCCTCGGCCCCACGTTCTCACACACAGCTATGCAAAGACAGGGAGGGAGGGAGTGGACTCTCCTCCCAAGAGTCTCTATCAGGGAGAAAGTTCTTTCCCATGAGCGGCTCCGCTTCCCTCTGCACCACGGAGTCCCCCAGCAGAGCTCCCCTTAGCTTCCGTTGTCAGACCTGGGTCAACCCGGCACCCCGAGCTGCAAGGCATGCCGGGAGAGTGGGCACTTAGCATTTTGGGCTCCGTAGTGGGAGGTGGGCTTTTATCCACAAGGAAGAAAGAAGAGCCCAGCAGTAATCCCGAAAGGAGTCCTCATTCTCCTTCTTGAGAAGAATACTCAGAGCCTCTGCAGTCTGTTTTTGGTAACAAGATGAATTCCTAGATAGTAATTTTGCAATAAGTGAGGAATGACTCAGTCAGCGGGTATCTGAAGAGCACATCAAGTGCACCCAGCACTGTGCTGGCGTGTGGGAGGCATCCAGTGACGGCCAGCGGAGCCCCGGAGGGGCTACGTCCAGTTGGGGCGATGAATGCAATAGGTCAGCTCGGCCAGTTACATGGTTAGAGAACCGTGGGCTCGGCCCCGTGGCCTCAGGCTCCAGGCTCTTGTTAGGAAGGCAGGTGGACGCTCCGGCCCTTGGCCATCACCCCGGGGACCCTGCTCCAGGAGAAACAGGAACCCCTGGCTTAGTGGTGGCTTCATCCAAGAGACAGAGCACAGACTCAGACTCCATTGGAAAAACGTGCCACGGCCTTGGGCTCAGAGCTGCACACCGAGGACTCGCAAACACGCAGGCTGTGCTCGGACCTGCCGGGGCGCCATTAGTGGAGAGTCTGTGGTTGGAGCCCCAGGTTGCCGCCACGTATAAATTGCATTCATCGCCCCACTTGGATCCTAAGCATCACGAGGGGTCGGGCCGTGACCTGGTGGCTTGCCCTGGGTGCCCGCACGGCGCCGGGAACGGCCGATGTGCTCATGAGATACTCGCTGACCGTCATTCCTTATCCATGACACAATTACTATCTTGGAATTCATCTTGTAACAAAAACCCGGGGGCATGCAGTTTCTCCCACTGGAGCACCGATTCATCGCCACAGTGCCAGGGTCCAGCTGCGTGCTTGGTTCCCACGGGCAGTCAACACCTAGGTGGGGGGACAAGCGATGCCTCTGGGCATCCCAGGGTTGACCTGCAGACCCCACCTCTCCAGCCTCGGCCCAGCTCCCCCAACTCCCCAAGGGGCGCGTGGCTTCCAGGAACAATGGCGGCTGCTTCACGCACTCCTGATTTACTTACCGGGAGGCTGCCACGGAGCAGGCCCGGTTGGGTTTACACGCTGGGGACCTGGTGGTGAGGGAGACGTGTTGCACTCGATAGCCAATGGGTCGCAGAGATGGAGAGTTAGCGCAGGGAAGGGGTCTCCAGAGGACGGAGCCCAGGGGAGCTCTGTGGATATACGTATCGAGAGAGATTTATTTCGAGGCGGGGGCTCCTGCTTTGTGGGGGCTGGCTGAAATCGGCAGGGCAGGCCGGCGGCTGGAAGCTAAGGCGGGGGCTGGTGCTGCATCCTCAGGGGACCTCGGGTCTTTCCTTCTAAGGCCTTCGACTGACTGGACGACACCCCCCACAGATGAGGGTGATCTCCTTAAAGTCAGCCGGTTTGGGATGTTATGCACATGGAGGAAGCCCTCCCCCCAGCCCCTGGACTAGTGGTGGACGGAGGCCTGGCAGCACAGCTCGGGCCACGCAAGGCCGCCCATCACAGAGGGCCGGTTGCCGGGACAACGGGCCTGACCTGGCAGGTGGGGACGCTTACCTGCGGGGGTGTCACCGGAGCTGGAGCCAGAGGGAAAATGGGCGTCAGTAGGTGGGGCGGGCAGCAACGGGAAGAACATTCCAGGTGGGGTGAGGGGCACTGCAGGCCGGCAGGTACTGAGGCCGGGGAGGGAGAGGTCAGCAGGGGGATCCAGGAGAGAAACCTGCTGTCCATCCCCAGAGCCACGGGTGGCCCTGAAGAAGGGTGGGCTCCTTGGACGGCAGCGAGCTGCAAGCCAGAAGGGGGTGGGTGGGGGAGGGCGCCCGCACCAGGGCCGAGCCCCTGCCAGGCGAGGAAGGGCTGGGCGTCCTCGCCAGCGCGGGCCGAGGCGGCCTCGCTGGGTCACCGCCAGCACCAGGCCTTCCCTTCCCTTCTCTAACGTCCCCCGCACAGGGGCCCGAGGACGAAGGCAGGCAGGCAGCGTCCAGCCCTCCTGGAGAGCACGGTGGGGTCTGCACCCGTCCCGCCGGGGTCTCGGGCCGGTTGCAGATTTATGTCCGCGCGCACGCGAGACACAGTCTAACTCCAGATGTGGGCCCTGCAGGTGTTTCACGTGCAATCTGGGAATTTGGGAACTCTCGGAATAGCATTTGCCCATAAAATTGCCTGAAATGCAGTCCAAGTGGTCTGTAAAAAGTAACCAAATAACCATTTATTGTTATGAGCTCTCGATCTCGGAGGCCGACGCGGGGCTGGGGGCTGATTTCCTCGGGGGCAGGTGCTTTGACGCCTCCGGCTCAGTTTTACGGAGCAAAATCCGGGGATTGGCAGCTTCTCCCCGTTGGCCCCGACATCGACCAGGACGCGGGAAACCCCCGCAGGCCCCCCAGGGAACTTCCCTCCCAGCCTTCACGAGGGGCCAGCCCTGCGTTAGAGATGCCAAAACACGGCGGAAAGGAGCAGCTACGGGCAGAGCGGAAAGGCTGCTCGGCAGCCGCCCCCGCCAGGGCCACCGCTGTTTGTTTATCGTGGTAAAAACTCACGTAACAGAAGAGTTGCCCTTTTAGCCACTTTAAAGTGGACAACCCGGCGGCATCCAGCCCATTCACAATGCCGGGCAGCCACCACCTCCACCCGGTCCCAGGACATTTTCATCACCCCAGAAGGAGAGCCCCGTCCCCATGACGCTGTCACTCCCCTTCCCGCGGCCCGCGGCACCTGGCCACTCATCTGCTTTCTGTCTCTGCATTTGTGCGTTTGGGACGATTCACATGAACGAGATGCTGTCATATGGGGCCCTTGGTGACCCCAGAGCAGGGGAGAAGAGGCTTAGGGTCACAATCAGAACCACCACGGAGCCCACTCCACGGACACGAGGGTGGCGCTAAGAACGCACGAAGGGACCACGGCTGGGGAATACAAGTGCTGTCTGGGATGCGGGGTCTGGGAACGCGGGCGTCGCTGGAGGGATCGTAAACTGTAAACTGGCGCCGCCGCTGAGGAAAACGGCCGCTGCTCTTTAACAACAGGTGACCACCGAGGCCTCTGGGCTTGGTCCAGGCAGAAGGAGAAGGAGCTGAGTGGGGGTCCGCTGCCCTGCCTTTAAGCCCGTGGCCCCCGTGCAGGCGCCGTGGGGCCTCGAGCCACTCGCTCGACCTCTCGAGCCTCGGTGCCTGCCCCTTTCCCACATCATGAACTCCACCCAGGCCCCAGGCCTCCTCGGCCTCCCTGCAGCCCTGCCCCTTGCTGGCCCCCCTCAGATGACTGTCCTGCCTCAGGGCCTTTGCACTTGCCATCCCTCAACCTGGGAGGTCCCTGCTCACCTCCTGGATGTTTTTCTCCAAATGTCACCTCTTCAGTGACACCGACCCTGACCACCTGGTTTTGAAGCACAGCCCCTGCCTGTCCCTTGGCACTCTCCATGCCCATTATCTAAATACTATATAAAGTTATATCATCCTTAGAATAATTTCAGGTTTATGAAGTCTCTCTCCTCCCGGCAGAAGCAGAGTCGTGTCTGGGTGCCTGCCTCTGTGTCCCACACCTGGACCAGGCCAGGTGCTCAGACGGGGGCCAAGTCCGTGGCTGGACTGGGGCTCTCCACGCAAACCTCCCCTGGAATGACGTGCATGCGGGTTTCCTTGGGCCCCCGGGGCTCAGAGTGGTTCCCCAAACCTCCTTCCTGCGCAGGCCCAGTTCACCTGCCGGCTGGCTGGCGCCAGGGAAGGTGTAGACAGAGATGCTGGCGGACAACTGCGGAATGGGCGGGCTCGTGCTGGCAGGAAGCAGAGCCTCTGAGTCTCACCTAAGCACCCCGGGACGGAGTTTATGAGACACCAGGATGCTTCTGCAAGGGGGGATCCAGGCCCCAGGATGTGTGAAGATGCAGAGCCTCTCTCCGCTCCCTTCACCGTTCATCTATCTCCTCTGTTCCCGGGGAAACATTTGCATCAACGTTGTGCTTATCTAGCAAAACCCAGAGCAAAGGTTAATTCTCTTTCTTGATCGCATCTCTGAATTCTCTGGGTAGGGATTATCATCTCTGATTGCCCGGTTTGAATCAGGTCACTCCCCTGACCCTGTTGGCTGTGGCTGGGGGGTGGGGGGTGCACACACCGTATAAATTGGCTTCAGAAGTGGAGGTTGGGGTGGGGAAACTGCGGGTGAGGGGGGGGCATCAAAAAAAGTCATTGTGAAGCTTTAACAGGGTGAAGAGATCCACAGGGAGGGCCGAGGAGGCAGCTGTGAGTTTAGTTAGGGTGGGCAGGGAGGGCCTCTATGAGCAGAAGCCTGATGAAACGAATGAGCCAGGCGGCGCTCCAAGCAGACAGCCCAGCATGTGCGAAGGTCCTGCGGCAGGCAGGTCTTACGAATTTGGAGCGAGGAAGAAGGCGGTGAGCTGCAGCAGGATAGAAGGAGTGAGTGGCAGGAGATGCAGAGTCCTGTAGACACAAATGGCTTTGGATTCTGTCCTTTCTGGACCCTTCCGCAGGCTGGGATGGTCAGCCTTATGTGTTGACTTGGCCATAGCACCCAGGTAGTTATTCAATCAAACAGTAGTCCAGGTGTTGCTGCGCAGGTATTCTGGAGATGTGCTTAGCATGAGCAACCAGGTGACGTTGAGTAAAGGCGGTCACCGTCCACAGCGGCGGTGGGCCTCGTCCAATCAGTGGAAGGCTGGCAGAGCAAAACCTGAGGTTTCCTGGGGAAGAATAAACTGCCTCGAGTCTGCAGTGCCAGCTCCTGCCCGAGCTCCCAGCCTGCCGGCCTGCCCACAGTGCTGGACTTTCCGGCCCCCACAGTGCCACAGGCCAGGTCCTTAACCTAAGTCCATCCGTCCACTGGCCCTGCTTCTCGGGGGCATGCTGGCCCATCCCAGGCATCACCCAAACTCTTCGTTGCCCCCGTGAAGATGCCTCATGAGGACAATGGGCTTCTCAGGGGCTTTAGGGGGTCGTAACCCGGAATTCAGAGCCACGGAGCTTAAGTTTGAGTCCCAGGCTCCCTGTGGGGCTATGACCGGTTCCTGGGCCTCTGGGCCTCGATTTCCCCGTGTGCAGGCTGATGCCCCCAAAGAGTTGTGGGTCCCCAGATCACAGGGAGGAGCTCGGGCGGCACGGCACGGCGCCTGGAAGGAGCTCGGCAGTCAGTGCCGGCTTCAGCCCCCCACGCCCGCCTCCCTGCGCCAGGCGGAGGGCGTCCGTCCAGAAAGGTAAACAGCTGTGGGGGAGTATAAGGCCGTGGTTGTGCGCCAGCCGGGGGCACAGATTACAGGCTCGTTTTTCATGGAGATCTGTGATGACAGTCACGGCTCAGGTCAGGGGGCCGGCGGCCAGATTCCCTGCCCACGGCCACAGCCTTGCCTCCGGCCGTTAAGGAGCTCCAGGGATGAAAAATTAGGGACATTCCTGGGGGTGGTACGTGTGGAAAAACGGGAGGCCGGCGTGGAGCGGGGGACCTCCCGGCAGCCGCACGGGGGGCGGGCTGTCTCGCTCGCTGGCCCCCTTGCCTGCGTCCAAAGAAGGAGGCAGGAATTCTCGGCAGGAAATGCTGCGAGATAGGTCCCCACTGGACCATACGGATAATCTGTGGGGGCCACTAAAGCCAGAAAGGCCGCAGCCCTGACCGGGCCTCGCCCTCGGGCGTCCCAGGGGCCCTGTCAATCAGGACCAAAGCAGGAGGGCTGGGCACGGGTCAGGGGGCTCCAAAGAAGCCCCACATTGTTTGCAGAGGTTAACCTGTTTGCTTCTTGGGTTTCACCAGGAGCTTGTGTGGCCGCAGCGGCCAGTTGAGCCTGTGCGGGGAGCAGGGTGAGACAGGCCCGTGAGGAATGGCCCCCCGGGGGCACGGAGGTGGCCCCGTGATCGTGACTTACGGGGCGTGCGGTGGGGAGGGGGAGAAAGGGCACATTTTTATCCCATATTTGGTGATGTGGTGGGCTTCACGTTCTTCTCTCCCTCTCATTGGTCAGAATCCTAATGAGAAACCCCAAAAGGATTTAGAAATTTCCCTTTCCCAAGGACAGGAAATAAATGGGAAAGTTCTAGGGAATCAGGGGAAACTCATGGCAAGTTAAAGCCTGTTCTTTGTGGTCTGCATGTGTGTGAGTGTGTGTGTCGAGAGCGAGCGCACCCATCTTCAGGAACGGCTTTCCGGAGGTCAGGCCGTGACCAGCTGGAGAAGGGTCGTCTTTTTGCGGCATCTTCAACTGTTCTACTGACAGCAGTTCATTCTCTGAAGTTCTCAGCTTTGGATAAACAGTTGATCTCCTTGTCACGCCTTTGGATGCAGGAGCAAGCAAACGGCTTCCAGCAAGTGTGAATGCTGATTAAACAATAATGACATGAGGAATAAACAGATTCTCGTGCACCATAAATAATGTAATTAATTTTTTCCATGACATATCTGTGGTGTGGGGATCGGAGTGGAGAAGAAGAAATGGCCAAATGCTCATGATAAAGTGGAAATAAGTCTGGCTTTAGAGTGCACTGGCTTTTCTGTCCTTCTGAGCCTCTTATAAATCAAAACTGATTAATTCAAAACCCAGTTGGCCCAAGCATAGCCGCCCATTACTGTACCAAGAGCTGCGCAGGCCCGACTGCAAGGTAGGAGCGGCTGCAAAGTGTGAAGGCTTCTGAACAGAGCTGCCCCGTTAGCCGTTTTGCTCTATTCCTGTGTAACTCCACGTCCCCCTGCAAGCATTCCTTAAGGAACGCAGGATCCTGGTTCTCGGAGACTGGCTGTGGGCAACAGGACACTGCAGCTCAGTCGGACCCTGGAATCGGGCTGACCTGAGCTCCAGGCGCTGACCAGCCCCCTTCACGGGCCAAGCAGTCCCGGACGAGTGGTCTAAGTCATCAGCCGCCCTTGTTTTCCACATGCACGTCCTCCTCAGCCAGCAGTGTTCTCCCATTTCTTCTGCTCCAGGTGAACTCGTGCCCACTCCACAAGCTCCAGCTTGCAAGTCACCTCCTCCACGAAGCCTTCCTGGACTCCCCGGGCAGAGTGGGATCAGCTCGCCCCGCCCCGTCCCTCAGCACCGTGCAGTGACCCCGTTAGGCCTCCGCTGGGGCTCGTGCTGCCAGCTCCGCCATCACTCTGGGGCTCCCCATGCTCTGGGGCTCCCCGTCGGCCCTGCAGAGACCTTCTGGAGCTGCTCTACAGGCCCAGGCCCCTTCTTCCCCCCACCGCGGCCCACTCTCAGTCCTCTCCACCTTCCCCAGTAAATCCCACTTCCCTCACTCCATCTCCAGGCCTCCTTCTCAGAAGACCCGCGCCCACGTGGCCACTAGCAATGGAGGGGGGCTCTGCAGCTGATGGCACTTGGGGAACAGGTTCTCTGGCTAAAGTTTGAAAACCGGCAGACTCTCCCTAAATCTCATTTTATAACTGCAAGCGCCGAGGCCCAGAGGACGAACGGGCCTAGGCCTCCCGGTTAGAAAGTGGGGCCCCAGGGTTCTCCGACTCTGCTCCTCCAAGCTTGGGGCACAAGCTGACCTTGAACGACCCCCACCCCTGCCGAAAGCAAGGCAGAGGCAGGCACAGGCAGCCTGCACCCCTATTCCTGCTTCCCCAGCCTTAGTCAGGGGTGGGGACTCCTGAGGGAAAACGGCACGGGACGTTGTGGCCCCGTCCTCGGAAGGCCTGGCTGCCACTCTCCCCACTGTGGTGGCTCCCGACTCAACACCAGGCAGGGAGGCAGCCTACGTGAGGGGATCCGGAACGTTCCGTGGCTGGGGAGGCCACAAGCGCGGGCGTCCCTGCCCACTGCTCCAGCGGGGGTGAGTGCTGACACCGCAGCAAGGCTCCGTGGGGGCTCCAAGGGCAGAGAGGACCTGGGGAGGAGCCCTGTCCCCAGGGTGGCCGGGGGAGAGCGAGGGAGGGGGACCGAGGCCGGTTCTCGTTTCCCCTCCTTGCGCCTTCAGGGGCTTAACCAGCCATGAAAGAATGTGCCATCGTCAGCATAAATCAAGAAAAGGAGAATTCCACTCAGACATGGAGAACTTTGGACTTAGGAGCCGTTTGCCAAATGCTGGAGGGGTCCTTGAAATGAGGTTTCGGGGGGGCTTTCCGCCTGCCCCGTGCAGGGTTGACTGGCGTCCCTGGTGCCCCTCGCAGGTCATGGGGGTCCCCGTACCAGGGGCTGCAGAGGTCGCTCTGGCCAGAGGGGTCACGGCCTCCCGCCTCCGAAGCAGCCGCTCGGCTCACGTGGGTTTAAGGGCCCAGCCGGGCGAAGGGGACGTGGGGATGAAGGGGCGACAGTGGCTGGGGCTGGGGGTGCGGATTTGTGGGGGGAGAAGAGGGCCATCCTGTGCG
>JAQZBX010032817.1:0-25681 GCA_029593785.1 Cabassous unicinctus | reverse complement strand
AAATTATAAAAAGTACAGAGGAATAAGAATAAAAACATGGAACAAAAAATGAAATGAAAAACAGAATAGAGAAAAATATTTAGAATGAATTAAAAGGCTGGAATGATGAGAAGACAGGAAAAGAAATGAGAAAAAAGGAAAAAAAGTTAAAAAGTAAAAGTAAAAAAGAAAGAAAATAAAAGGAGAAAAAGAAAGAGAGAGAAACAAAAGCAAAAAAAAATTTTGAAGAAGAAAGAAAGAGAGATGGAATTAAAGACAACAGAAAACAGAAAATAGAAAAATGAAGGAAATAAATAAATAATGTAGGTGTAAAAAATCAGTAAAAGAAAAAAGAAGGGAAACTTAGAAAGAGGAAACACAACAAACAAGAAACAAAACAGAGCAACTAAAAAAGAAAAAAGCCAAGGAAAAATAGCCTTCCCTCTTTAAAACAACAACAATAGCAACAACGAAAAACAGATCCAAGAAAACCTAATGTAAAAGAGTGTGCATGTTTCCTGTCTTAAGATATTAGATGGTGCCTTATAACCCAGACCAGGGAATCACACCAGGGGCCTCATATATACTAGGCAGAAATATCTCCACTGATTCAAATTGTCCCCTTAGTTTGGTTAAGCTTCAAGAAGTTATCTGTCCCCTTTCCCCCAGGCGTTTAAGGGTATAGTTTGTTAAAGTCCTACTGATTAGGTTTCTGTCCCCACCGCCGCCCCCCCCATCTAATCTAGTTCCTTTCTTTCCCAGGGTGGCTGGGTGGGGCAGCCTGCCTGAACGCATACCCCTCCCCTTTCCCTGTGGAATCTGGGACTTTTTTGAGATTCTAAGGGAGTTCAGCTGGCCAAATTCATCACACAGAAAAAACACTCTCCATTGTCTGTCAGATCCCTCTTCCTCCCAGGTAATGCCCCCTCCCAATCCATTGGCAGTAGCAAGCCAGGAACTCCACCAAGGGTACTTGCTCTGAATGTGGGGTATATGTGTCATTTCCAGCAACAGGGGAAAGCAACTTATGATTTTCCTTTGGCTTCTTTATCTTTCCAATACTCTCCTAGATGACTCAGAGGACATTCCCTTTCTATATACCTATCCGTTTAGATAGGTTCCTGCCTTCTACACACTTTTTTTGCTAGACAGTCAGACGGCCTACCTACATTTTGGTGTCATTTTCCCAGAAGTCTCAACATGAATAATTTTGAATATTATGCTAAGTGAAGTAAGCCAGACACAATAGAAAAAATATTCCAAGTTCTCATTAATATTAACTACATATGAGGAATAATACATGCAGTTAAAACCTAAAATATAGGTTATTAGGAGATAAGAAGAGGGTTGAGAAGGTCTACTGATATTTAATGTATGAAGAAATTTTAATTAACTTACTTGACTGTGAAAGTGTGGAAATTGGTAGAATTGATGGTAACACATTAAGGTGAGTAGCAGCTGGCTTATAAATAGGATTGTGGCTGAAAAAGGTAGTCTAGGGATGTAAATGTCAATTGAAAGAAAGTTAGAGAATAATCTAGGGTCTGAATAATACAGTGAACCCAGAGGTGGATGAAAATTGTGATTAATAGTACAAATGCAGGAATGTCCTTCTATGACCTAGAACAGATGTATGCCATTATTGCAGGGTGGTGGGAATGTGGAGAAGCATGTGAAAAATACAACTTGTGTGATCTATAGACTATGTTTAACAACCATAGTGTAATATTCTTACATCAATGCCAAAGATGAACTGTGTTGATAATGGGGTGTGTGGAAAAAGTGTGCCAAATCTATGCTATGGACCATGGTTGGTAATAATAGTCTGAGATATTATTTCATAATCTGTAACAAATGTTCCACCACGGTGTGGTGTGTTAGTGAAGTGGTGTTGTATGAGAATTCTACACATGTGCAGAATTGTTCTGTAAGTTCACAACTTCTGTAATAAAAATATATTTAAAAAATAATAATAATAGGGTGGGTTGGGGAAAAATACACCAAATGTAGGATATGGACTATAGTTAAGAGTAATATTTTTAAAATAGTATTTCATAAATTATAACAAGTGTTTCACAACAATGCAAGGTGTTGGGAATGGGTTGATGTATGGAACCACTGCATGAGGTTATGCATGTTTGTTTTCTAAAGTCAAAACTTTTACTATAAACTTATTGTTTATGTATGAATGATATACTTCAAAAAAAATGAAAAATACTGGGAAAAAGTACCATATAGTTTGGCAATCTTTTTTAATCCATTCTGCCATTCTCTGCCTTTTGAATGGAGATTAAACTCTCCATTTGCATTTGAAGTAACTACTCATAATGCAATAATCATTACTGAAATTTGTTTTCTCTTTTTTGTAAACCTTATAAAATTTTTGTCTCTCATTTCTTCCATTAGTGCCTAGTATTTATTTAGTTGTTCTTTTGTAGTAATACATTTAGAATCCCTTATTTCCTCCTTTTTTATATTTTTCAGATATTTTCATTGGGTTACCATGAACTTATATTTAACATTCTAAACTATAACAATCTTATTTGATTTGATACCAACTGAACTTAAAAACATAAACAAACTAGTTTGTTCAATCCTACCGCCCTCTCCTTTCTATAATTCTTCTCAAAAATTACATCTTCATACATAAATGCCCAAAACCATAGATTTATCATTACTTTTTATAGTATTGCACTTAAGCCATATGCCAGCTGGGCCCAGAGCCTCAGCAGAGTTGCAAAACCTACTCTCCAGTTCATTGAATTCACCGAGGACAACTAACAAGAAGGTAAGGATTGACAAACACCATACCAAGAAACCAAGAACTTCTACAATTGCAAGCAAGAGAGTCGCATCCATTAGCCATATGAGATTGAAACTCTCTCTCAATTAGAGTTAAAGTGGGCATAATCATCCCAGAATCCTCAGCATTGGGGAATAAAATATGGACTAGAGTAGATTTCCTGGTATTCTACCATAGACTTATTATGATTCTAGCAATGGAAGAAATTATATCATTGATGTAGAGACAGTGGCCACTGGAGGTGCTGAAGGCAGAGAGAGGGAATAAATAAGAAGTGTAATATGTGGACACTTTCAGGACTTGGAATTGTGCTGAATGACATAGCAACAACAGATACAGTCCATTATATATCCTGCCATAACCTACAGAATTGAGTGGGAGAGAGTGTAAACTACAATGTGAACCATAGTTCATGCTTAGTGGCATGCTCCAAAATGTGCTCATCAATTGCAATGGATGTACCACACTAATGAAAGAAGTTGTTAATGTGGAAAAAATTGAGAGGTGTGGGGGGTGGGGCATATATGAATCCCTTATATTTTTTATGTAGCATTTTATGTAATCTAAGTATCTTTTAGAAAAAATAAAAAATAAATTTTAAAAAATCATATAAGAAGTAAAGAGCAAATTTACAAACCAAAAATGCAGCAGTACTAGCATTTATATTTACTCCCTTTTTGTTTTGTTTTTTACCTTACTGAGACCTTTATTTCTTCCCGTGTCCATGAGTTATTGTGCTGTCTCTTTTCCTTTCATTCTGAAGAACTCATTTAGCATTTCTTGTAGGATAAGTTTAGTGGTGACACTCCCTAAGAGTTTGTTTCTTTATGAATGTCCTAAAGTTTCCTACATTTTTGAAAGACATGTTAGCCAGATAAAGAATTATTGGTTGGTATTTTTTTTCCAGCTCTTTATCATGCCACTGCCTTATTGCCTCTATGATTTCTATTGAGAAATTAACACTTAATCTAACTGAGGTCCATTTTACAATACAAGCTGCTTAACTCTTACTGCTTTCAGGATTCTCTCTTTGACATGTTACAGTTTGAATGTAATATATCTCAGTTTGAATCTCTGAGTTAATAGTAATTGACATTTTTTAAGCTTCTAGGATGAGTATAATCATGTTTTTTAATTAAATTTGGAAGTTGTTTAGCCATTATAGCCACAAATATTTTCCTGTCCCTTTCTCTATTTCTTTCCTTCTGTGACAATCAAATTGCATGTATTGGTAAGCTTGAAGGTGTCCCAGAGGTTGTTAGACTCTGTTAATTTTTTTCCATTCTTTTTTTTTTCATACTTTTTTAAAATTGACATATCAGGCCTAGGGATTGAACCTGGGATCTTGTATGTGGGAAGACTGCACTTAACCACTGAGCTACACTGGCTCCCCCCATTCTTTTTTCATTCTGCTCCTAAGAATGTATAACTTCAATTTTCCTGTCTCCTGCTTGCTGCCGATTTTTTTTTTTTTTTTACAACTACAATCTGCTCTTGAATCACCCCATGGTATATTTAATTTTAGTTATTGTGGATTTCAGTTCCAGTATTTCTGTTGGGTTCTTCTTTTAATTTCTATTTCTTTATTGAAATTCTCATTTTGTTTATGTACTATTTTCCTGATATCTTTTATTCATTTGTCCATGCCTTCCTTTAGCTTTTAAAGCATATTTAAGGTATTTCCCCCCTTTTTTATTTTTTAAAAGATAGATTACATAAATGCTACACAAAAAATATAGGGATTCCCATATGCCCCACTCCCCACACCTCCCACACCCTCCCACATAAACATCCTTCATTAGTGTGGCACATTCATTGAAATTAAGAAACACATCCTGGGGCTTTGCCATTAAGTATGGACCATAATTCACATTGTAGTCTACACTCTCTCCCACACAGTTCTGCATGTTATTTGATGATATAAAATGGCTTATATCTGTCTTTGCAATGTCATTCAGGACAATTCCCAAGTCCCGAAAAAGCCCCTGTATTAAAAACTGTTTTTCCCTCTCCCTGCCCCCAGAGCCTCCGGTGGCCACTGGCTCCACATCAACATTGTAATTTCTTCCATTGCTAGAATCACAATATGTCTCTAGTAGAATACCACTAAGTCCACTCTAATCCATAGTTCTTTCCCCAGTCCTGAGGGTTCTGGGATGGTGATGTCCACTCCACCTCTAATTGAGAGGGGGCTTATATTCCATGGGACAGATGTGACTATCTTGCTTGCAGTTTTAGACTCTCTCTGTTCCTTGGGATGGTCGTTGTCCATCATCATCTCATTGTTAGTTTTCCTGGGTGAGTCCAGTAAGCTGTAGAGTAGGTGTTGCAACTCCACTGAGGTTCCAGGCTCAGCTGGCACATGGACAGCCCAAAGACTCAAGTTTCTTGGACATACACCTACCAACTCTAGCAACAAGTATAGGTTTAAATAGAAGGGACAGATGAGCTATGTGGAGGGAAGGCATAATAGAGCCCAACTCTGTCACCCGCAGGAGAACAAACTCCAAAGTAGGGCTCACTGGCAAGGCACTAAACTCTGGAGCTATCTGCCCTGATCATAGGACCTTGGTGTCTCCAGGTAAGGCAGTTTTGTTTTTTTTTTAAATCAATGATATGTCCCAATTCTGGGAGTGGTCATTGAAGGTTTTGGTTCTTTTTTTATTTTTTATTCTTTTGGCTAGGTTATCATTTTCTGTTTTCTTGAATACATGATGCTATTTTGCTGAAAGGTAGACCTTTGAATATTTTATGGTGTTATTTCTGGAATTAGTCACTGAATTATTTATTCTTTAAGCTTGTATCTGGCTAGGTCATGAGAGAAATCTTTTGAATGCCAGAAGTTAACAAACAAAAAAGACATTAGAATACACTCTTCTCAGTATTTACATGTTGGTAATATACAGGTGTATATTCCTCTTCAGAGTTCAGCCAGCTTTACAATAAGCCTAAGAATCAGCTGAGGCAATAATGAAGGTTCCTCTCTAGTCTTTGAGTATATGTCTTTCCTGCACATGTGCACAAAGTTTTTATGAATTCTCCCATTTACACAGATATTCTGCTTATTCCTCTTTAAGTAATTTGCAGTCTTTCCTCTAGGTTTCAAAGGGTGGTATTGTGGGTCTTAAAGCCAGATGTCCATTTCCCTGGGCATTTGTGTTCAGACTGATGTCTTACAGTATATTAGCTGCCATGTGAGACCCTTCAGTGCCAAGAGGAAGTTCTGGGATGAGCAAGAAAACAATGAGTATCCTCTTCTGTCCTTAAGGCTGCACCAGATGGATCAATAGTGACATCATGCACCCCAATATGCTCGTGAGTTATTCTGTGACATCCACCACGTGAATCAGTGATCTGCCCTGGAGGCTGTGCACCAAACCAGGAAAGGGATGTGGATAGAGCCAGCAAAGGCCCTATGAAGTGTTCCTACCATATTTAAGTTGATTTTTCTTGCTTCAGTGCCTACACAGTTACTACAACTCTACATATTTCTGGAGCTCTGAGAAAGATGTTTTTTTGCCAGTTTGTTTTTATTGTTCAAAAATTCTGGGGGAGATGGAACCCTGGAGCACCTCCCACTGCCATTTCCTGACATCAGTCTTCTGGCGTTTCTTAAGGTTGAGTTAAATTGTCTTCTATAACCTAGTTTCCTTGTAAATGGAAGTTGTTCTACAGGTGTCATTAGGGTTAGTCACATCAAGAACAATTTGTCTAACAAGTATACCTCATAGATATTACTGTGTGCTTCATATAAAACTACATCAGGAAGGACACAAAGTCTGTTTGTCTAATAATTTGAGTTGCTAAAAGTTACCAGTGGATCAAGTGGTTAACAGCTTCATTTTTACATTCATGGAGTATTCCAATAATGATTTATATCATGGAGATTTCCACTGATGATCATTGTATGCCCTGATTATTAAACTTATAATTTTCTGTACTGCTGTATTAGTCAGGGTTTCCTAGAAAACAGAACTAACAGGAGGTAGTAAATATGAGATCTTCATAAACTTATCTCAAGTGTCTGTGGGGATGGCCAGATCAAATGCCATAGGGAAAGCTTCAAGGTAAGAACTCTGGTTAAATTTTTGATGAGTTTCCCAGGACAGTTGGCTGGTTGATGCAGAGATGGGAATTCTCTCTTTTGACTAATGAAATCATCACTTCTCCTTTTAATGCCTTCAACGGATTGGATGAGACTTCCGTCCTTATTAAAGTTAATCTGTTCAGTTGATTGTAATTCTAATCGGTCATATATGAAATCAACTTACTGATAAAGTCCACAAAATATCCTCATAATAATTATCAGGCTGGTGCTTGCTTGACCAAACAACTGGACACCATAATATGACCAAGTTGACACAGTAACTAAACCATCACAGTCCATTCCTTGTCAACTTAGCAGTCACACACATCACCCTAAACTATACTTTATTTTGAAATAAAACAATAGCTCTCATATTTTATGCCTAACAATTGTCAACTGTCCTGAGTATAACCGGAGATGAACTAAACTTCCTCCAATGATGTGCAAGTTGGGCAACATTAACTCTTTAACTGATAACCTATAAATTAAATACATGAAGTTAATACAACATTTGTCAATATATATACACATACATACTCGTAACAATACAAGGAAGAAATATTCATAACAATTAGAATCCTCATTTCTATAACTGGTCAAATGGCCATATATCATATTTATAACTACTATCTTCAGATATGCATTCTATATTCCCTTTACCCTCAACAAGCAACTTAGCTGGCCATGCTTCTTTCCCTGGTAGGGTGATGGAAACCTTTATTCCTGAAGTTTCTGAGTCATTGGTAATCCTTCCAGGATTGGGTAGTTGCAGTTTCCTATAGAGTTTAATTAAAGGGCATTGTAGTACTAAGCAATGCCTTAGGGGATTTCCTGTATTCCAGGAAAACTCTTCCTTATTTTCATTGTACAGTTGGAGTCTTATTTACCCTTGATAGTCAGGTTCAATCACCCTGCCAGCAGAGTAATTTCCTACCATGCATGTTGATTCAGAGCCAAGAGGAGCCCAAAGTGGCCAGGTGGCATTCTAAATTTCTACCTCAAAAGAATCATTGTGTCTCCTGTAGGAAGCAGGTCTCCTTTTGGAACTAATGTGCATAGTTTTATGTGTGTTGACTAGAACAACAATTACTGACACAAAATACTAGCACTCATGGAGCTCAAATGGGGGAAAACCATGAAAATATCATTTAGGGCAAGAGGAAGTACTATATAGAAAATAGCAAACTGTGACATGATGTAAGAATGATTCCAAAGTATGAGTGATTTTACTGATGGAGAATGAGAAGGTAGTAAAGGCCTCTGATATTTGAATTCAAACCTGAATGAGATAGACGAATCCATACTCTATCATCCTGTAGAGCTAGTTAAGCAATGGGAAATATTGGGCACCATGTAGGATAATTTAACGTATTTAAAGAAAAGATTGAGAAGGCCATTTTGATTAATATTTAATAAGCAAGAAAGCAATCCAGTTATGGTTGGACAAATAGCCAAACCCAGGTTAGGAAAGGATCAGTAGTCCATGGTAGAGGAATTAATGTCATGATAAATAATACTGTAGGATTTCATGTTTTTGTTTTTAGGATGGAGGGTAAAATTTCATTTCATTTCCATTTTTTAAAAAATTCCTGACCATTGTGGGACTAAATAACTGTTTTGTGGATGTGGCCCTTTCAGTTAAAGTGTTATTGCAAAATTCTGGGTAGGAGATGAAAGTGGACTTAATGATATTGGTAGAGGTTTGGAGGAGTGATCAGATTTGTAGTAAATAATGAAGGTAAACACATTAATTTTCTGATGGATTGTGTGTTAGAATGAAATTAAAGAGAGCCAGGAATGATTCAGCTTTATTAGCCTGAGCAAGAGAGTGGATGATATTGCATTTATATGAGAAAGGAAGAGCCTGGGGAGAAACTGTTTTATCAGCAGTGACGGTGGGGATCAGTAGTTCATTTTTAGCCTTGTTCATTTATATATGCATGCATTTACAAGGGTATAATTTACACATTTGTATAAATTATCTATATGTCCATTATCTAAGTGTAAAAGTATAAATATCAAATAAATGAAATAGACATCAACATATGACACCAAAGCTCAAGTGAAAGATCACACTTGAAAATATGAGTTTGAAATTCCTGAGCAGAAGAATCAATGGCACCACAAAAAGGGAGTGTGAAGTAATTAGTAACTGGGATGTCCTTGGCTACTCAAGTTTCAGGATATGGATTGTTTAAAATTCTGCTTAGAAATTGAGAAATACAAATTAGACAGGACTCTATCATTTGTGCTAGAATGATAGAAATGAAAACCAATTTCCAGGATTTGAGCAGTTACTGGGAGGGAAAAAGTAGAAGGGAAATATATTTTACTCTTAATATTTATCAGATTGTTTTCAAATTTCCATCCTCTTCCTTCTCAGAATTCATTTTTAAAAAAACAAAAAGACAATAAATCTCACTTCAGTTTCAAAGCTGAAAATCTCCACAGGTCCTTTTATCTGGATTTTTTTGTCAGTGTTATTGTAATTCTTATTTTCATAAGAATTATTTATAACAGAAATTCAGACCAAAAAAAACATGATGCCTGTTACTAAAATCTTGGCATTTACTTGGATAGTTTTACTTTCTCTTTTCCAATCTGTGTTCATTTTATTTGTTATTTTTGCATTTTTGTAATTTTTAAAAGAAGTTATGAGAGAGGACATCATTGATTTTTAACTGATCTTAGGGCGAAAGCATTCACTCTTTCATCGTTAAACATGATGCTATCTGTAGGCTTTTTGTGGATAATTTTTACCTCTATTCTTAGTTTGTTAAGAATTTCTATCATGAATGGATGTTGAATTTGTCAAATGCTTTTCTGCCTTTATGGAGATGGATATAGAGTTTATATTCTTTGTCTTTATAGTGAATTGCAATGACTGACTTTAAAGCATACACATATTCTGCATTCCTGGATAAATCCCACTTGCTCATGAAACATTTTCCATTTTAAATAATGCTACATTAAATTTGCTAATATTTTGTTAAAGATATTTGGGTTGTGTCTATCTTAGCAAATGCTCCATGTACACTTGAAAACAATGTATATTTTGTTATTGTTGGGTAGATTCTCTTCTATAAATGAAAATAACTTCAATTTCTTATATAGCTTTATATAATTTACTGTATTCTTACTGATTTTCTGATCCATTTTTTTTTAACGAATTATGAGATTGGATTATCTTTCATTAGGATTTATCTATTATACCACAGTTCCTTGTTTTTGCTTTATGAATGTTGAAGCCCTTTCACTATACAGTTATGCCTCATTTTGTTGAGATTTATTGCACTTAGCAGATATAGTATTTTTTAGAAATTGAAGGTTTGTGGCTATGCTACATAAAGCAAATCCATCAATGCCATTTTATCAACAGCATGTGTTTCTGTGCCACATTTTGGTAATTCTCTCAATATTTCAATTTTTTCATTGCTATTTTTATCTGTTATGGTGATCTATGATCAATGACCTTTGATTTAACTATTGTAATTGCTTTGGGACTCCATGAACCACAGCCATAAAACAAGGCAAACTTAATTGATAAATGCTATGGGTATTCTGACTGCTGTACTCACTGTCCATTCCCTTGTCTCTCTCACTCTCCTTAGTCTTCCCTATACTTTGAAACACAACAGTATTGTAGTTAGGTTAACGAATAACCTTATAATAGCCTCTAAGTGTTCAAGTGAAGGAAGAACTACATGTCTCTCACTTTAAATGAAAAGGTAAAAATTAATATGCTTAGTGAGGAAGGCATGTGGATTTCCAAATAGACTTAAAGCTATGTATCTCACTTCAAACTGTGTGAATGCAAAGGAAAAGTTCTTCGAGGATTTTAAATCTTTTGTGAACACATGAATAATAAAGCAAAACAACCCTAATGATGATATAGAGAAAGGATTAGTGGTCTTTATAGAAGATCAAACAAGTCACAACATTCTCTTTTACCCAAGTCATTATAATACTGAACAAGGTCTTAACTATTTTATTCTTTTTACAATATGGATTGCTGATTATAGTAAGCCCACTGTTGCAACCTACTGCCCAGAAAATATAAAAATTCCCTTTAAAATATTACTGTTCACTGGCAATGCCCCTGGTCTCTCAAGAACTCTGAGGGAGATGTACAATGAGATTAAGATTTTCATAATTTTTGTACAGCATTCATTCTGCAGCCCAAGGATCAAGAAATCTTTTCAACTATCAAGTTTAATTATTTAAGAAATAGATTTCATAAGGCTATAACTGCCATACCTAATAGTTTTTCTAAGAAAAATCAATTCAAAACTTTCTGGAAAGGGTATACTATTTTGGACATCATTAAGAACATTTATGATTCATGGTACCAATTCAAAATATCAACATTAGCATTGTTTGGACAAACTTTACCCCAACCCTTATGGATAACTTCAAAGGGTTCAATAATTTAGTGGAGGAAAAACACTGCAGATGTGTTGGTACTAACAAGAAAATTAGAATTGGAATTAGAATTAGAAGTGAACCTGAAGGTGTGACTAAAATGAAACAATTTCATGATAAACTTATAATGGATGGACACTTGCTTCTTACTGATGAGTGAAGAAAGTCATTCCTTGAGATGGAATCTTCTCCTGGATAGGATGCTGTGAACATTGTTAAAAAGACTATAAAGTATTTAGAATATTATGTCAACATAGCTGATAAAGCAGGAGCAGGAATTGACTCCAGTTTTGAAAGAAGTTCTACTGTGGCTATCAAACTGCATTGCATGCTACAGATAAATGTTTTATGAAAGAAAAAATCAATAGATGTGGCAAATTTCATTGTTGTCTTATTTGAAGAAATTGTAATAGCCACCCCAAATTTTAGCAACCACCACCCTGGTCAGTCAGCAGCCATCAACATCAATGTAACATCCTCCAACAACAGAAGGAGTATGCCTCATTGAAGGTTCAGGTGATGGTTAGCATTTTTTAGCAATGAAATATTTTGTAATTAAAGTATGTATATTTTTTATTAGACATCATGCTAAATACTCTTAATAGAATACAGTATCATGCAAAAATAAATTTTATAAGCACTGAGAAGCCAAATAAATTCATATGACTCACTTTATTGTGATATTAGCTTTATTGCCATTGTCTGGAACCAAATCAGCAGTATCACTGAATGTGGTAGTTTGAGGCTTTTATGGACACCAGAAAATCATATCCTTAGAGGTAATCCATTCATGTGGGGGTAAACATATTGTAGGTTGTATTTTTTTTATTAAATTACTTCAGTAAGGCATATTCCAGGGTGGGTCTTAATCTCTTATAGGAGTCCTTTATAAATAGAATTAATACAAAGAAAGACACAGAAAGAGAGAGAGACCTACAGAAGCTGAGGCAAAGCCATGACTTTAGAATAGGTGGGCAATAGAGCCTGGAGGAGAAGGCATAGCCTTGCAGATGTTGCCATGTGCCTTGCCATGAAACAGGGGAGTCCAGGATCACCAGCAGCAGGTCTTCTGGGAGAAAGCATCACCTGAACATGCTTTGATTTGGACAGTTTTCTCAGCCTTGGAACTGTACGCTTGAAAGCCAAGAAACCTCCATTATAAAAGCAAACTCTTTTCTGGTATAATGCTTTTGGCAGTTTTTAGCAAACTAAAACACTGTGGTATGCCTGTAACTTGCACATTTAGAGTTGAATTGCCCTCCTTATCAATTGACCCATTTTTCATTATGAAATATCCTTCTTTGTTTTGGGTAGTATTTTTTTATTCTTGGATATTAATAGAGCCATTCTACATTTCTCATTATTTACAAGGTGTATAATTATTCATCTTTTCCTTTTAGCCTTTTCAATTTAATATTTAAAGCTGGTTTAACACAGAAACAATAAGGTCGGTATCACTTTCTCATCCAATCTGATAATCTCTGTCTTTTACTTGGATCACTTAAACCACTTGAAATCTTGTTTAATGATTTCTATTTTCCATCTGTACTTTGTTCCACTTTTCCTGATTTTCTGGCTTCTTTTAGAATAATTGTATATTATTACCATCTGATATATATTACTGGGGGAAAAAAGCATAGCATAATACGTTACTGGGTCATGGAAGAAAAATCACAGCACTCGATTTATTAATATCACTTCAATTTGATACATTTTATGTAATTTCTTCTTTAAAAGACTTGCCTTTATGTATCTTATGAATACAAACTTTAAATACAAATTTAAATAATCAACTATGAATTTTTTAAATGATACAAATAAATTGCTGAGTGACAGAATAGAAAGAAGTGTCATAAAAAATTGTTTACCCCTCATATTATTTGTTAAATCAGCCAACTATTAATTATTGCTATTTGCTACTTTTAGCTAGTTCTTCTATTGTTTTGTTTAAATAATATTGTTTATGTAATAGAAAATTAAACATTCAGAACAATATGTAATTCCAAATAAACATTATTTTTAATATTTTATATTAAAAACATAACACATGTGAACAACTATGTATTATAATATAATGAGCTTTTATTCTTTCTGGTATGGCTACATTCCTAAATGGCTCTTAAGAAAGTTCATCACCATAGATAAATCGCTGGAGCTGAGTGTAGAGTGAAGTGACTGTGTCCAAGAGGGCTGTCATCCCTCCTTTTCCTGTAAACAGAAGCCTTTCTCTCATTGTGAGGTGAAATCTCTTCCTCTGCCTTCTCACTACCCTTTTTATAACCCTGCTTTGACCTGGCCTAGACTTATCTTGGGCTTGAACAATAGTACTTGGCAAAATGACATTCTGTCATTACTAACTCTGGGTCAGAAGAAGGTTCCCATTCCCTGCTAGGGATGCCTGGGATTTCTGGCACGTTTAACACTCTAGAGTAAGGAGACTGCCATTCTGCAGAGGCCATATCCAGGCTCATTAGTAAACACCCTGCTAAGCCTAAATATCTGGTCATCTCTTTCAAGTCAGCAAACAGTGATTGAATGTACCTAGGATTCTCCATAAAGACAAAGTAACAGTTGAATGCCATCAAGATAATGCAGTCAACATTATGAGGATGAAAATAATGGCTATACAAACCTTACCAGAATTCCTGGCCTGCACAAGTGTAATAATAATTTAAAATTTTTTGTTTCAAATCACTAAACTGTATATGTGTCACATAGCAATAAATAATCTGAACAGAGCACGCTCTGCAAAAATTTCTGTTGACCACCTTCTTGTTTATTCCTCCTGATACAAGGTCCCCACAGGTCTCACACCAATACAGCATCAATTTAGAATATACAATTGTATCCTCTCTTGGATATAATCCACCAAATAAAGCTCCTAGGAAAACACCCTCTCTTCTGTGGATCTGTGAAACAAAAAGGACGTTTTCTGTCTCCAACTCAGCCAATATGCAATGGTGGAACATTCATAGGTATAAGCTATAGACATTCAATTTTATAAACTGCAGAAATGGAAGGTAGAATGGAAAGAAGGTCAATGGAAATTCTGAAATATAGCTAATACCATAGAGCATTTGTTGAACAGGTTTTAAGGGCAGAGAATAATCCTTTATCGTTTGACTATGTCCTCTGGTTTTGTTTCCACTTTCCAAATCATAATTCCTTTTACATGAAAGGGAGTATTTGTTATCAGCTGAGAATTACATTAAAATCCTTCCTGCCAAATGAAATTTGGGAAGTTTCCTTTCATTTTGTACCCTTTCTGTTCCCACAGTCCAAGCTGGATGTGATTTGCTGAAATAAATTCTTGAAATATTTTCATACTTGTAGAGCAGGGGTTCTTTACCAGGTGTCTATGGACCCTCAAAGTGTCCTTGGAAATATTTCAGGGCATCTGTGAGCTTGAATTAATTTTGAATAATCCTAAAATTTAATTTAAAGACATGACAATATTGAGTGTCATAAAACTACCTGTTGCTACATTCTGAGAAGGGTTTCATGGTTTTTACCTGACTAGCAAAGTGGTCCATGGAACAAAAAAGGTTAAGAACCCCTGTTCTAGAGACTTCATGAAGATCTTTTGAAATATTCTCTCCTCTCTCTTGACCTTCTGCTAAGTCAGCAAGGAACAATGACTCAAATTATCTAGTGGTACTCTCATTTACTTGAGAAGATGATAACCTCTTGGTGATAACCCTCTCAAGATCCTAAAAAAGCAATTTTTGTGATTCAGTACTATGAACTCTTGCCTTTCTGTGGTTTTCTCAAGGGATTATACAGCCACATCTTCAACTTTTCCTCTATCACATACATTTTTACAATGAATATGTAAATTTTAGCATTTATTACCATCAGGAGGTACTGAGAAATTTCAAAATCTTCAAGTCCTGTTTTCTTTTCTTTAAAAAAACACAATTTTCTCCTCAATATATCTCTCTCCGCTATCATTTTCAATAATAAAACAGGCAGCTTTGCTTGGAAATCTAAGTTATTTTCTTAAGCTTTCTACCACTACACAAAATGTATCACCCTTCTCCAGTGTCCCATTACATGTCCGTCATTTTTTTCTGAGACTTCATCAGAAGGCAGCATCATTAAAAATCAAATTTCTACTAATAACCTATTCAACCAATTTAGGACTCTCTATTACACAGCTCCAAATTCTTCCAGTCTCTATGCACAACCCTTTTGCAAAGCCACCAGTTTTAGATATCTATTGAAACATCACTCACTTCCTTTTTCAAAAAATCTATATTTGTATTTATCACTGCATAAAAATTGCCAGAAATCTAGCAGCAGCTTAAAAGCACACAGACACATAATTATCTCAAAGGTACAGTAGGTCAGGAAGGCATCTGAACATGGCTTAGTTGGATACTTTGCTCAGGATCTCACCATGTTACAATCAAGGCATCAATTAAGCTATATTCTCATCTGGAGTATCACCTAGAGTAGACTGTGCTTCCAATCTCATTGAGCATTCAAACCCCATCATCTTTGGTATTTAATATTGTTTAGAAATAAGTCACAGGTCTCACCCGCACTCAAGAATCTGTGAATCATATAGAACACTTCCATTGTCCCCAAAATGCCCCATGTTCCATCTATTCTATTTCTCCACCCCTCTTCCCTCAGGAGCCATGGCAACCACCAAACTTCACTCCTTGAAGAATAAGAATCATAGTTACTTGCAATATTGAGGGTTTGACATACTGCTCTGTCCTCCCCTATTAGGCACTCCCTATGCTCTAAGGAGACTCCCACCCCTCTTTTTGAGAACATAGCAGGACTTCCCAGAATGGGAGTCCACCAACTTGCCACTCATTATGTGAGTCTCCATCCCCTGATACAACACACTACGAGAAAATGAACACTCACACACTCCCTGGAAGCCTGTTCAAGTGCATTCTGTCCCACATGTACCCCCATATCCAACACCCTAAACCAGTAACCCTCCCCTGTCATATGTGCCAAAAGAAAATTCCCAACATTGTATTTTCAAACACATACCCACCAATCCTCAGTGTTCACCTGGTCACTCCCCCAACCCTCCCCCTAGTTCCAAGGACAGTTCAACCCACACTCCTTACCCTAACCCCACTGCAAACCAGCACCACCCAACCTATTAATATCACTGCAACACTGGCATCCCCATCTACTGCACAACTACACATTTTCACCTTATAAGAGATTTTGCCCATATGGGCATTGGTTCACAAACTTCTTCTCCCTCTCTATCTTCTGTAAACTTATCTTCCAGATTTTGCAATGATGGATACAGGCCATGTTAAATTTCATCAAAATTTATAAAAGTGTATAGTCCAAAATGTAAACCATAATGTAAACCATTGACCATGATTAGTAGCTATGTTTCAGTATTTGTACATAATTTGTAACAAACACCATCCACATATAAAATATTATTAATAGGGGAAAGGGGAAATGGAGGAGGATGTTGGGACAAATAACAAGGAGACGATGATGGACAACGTCCATCCCAAGGAACCGAGAGAGTTTACAACTGCAAGAAAGAGAGTCTCATCCATCAGCCCTATGAAATTAAGGCCCCTCTCATTTAGAAATGGAGTGGGCATCACCATCCCAGAATCCTCAGGATTGGGGAATAACCCATGGACTAAAATAGACTTACTGGTATTCTACTATATACTTTTGATTCTAGCAATGGAAGAACTTATATCATTGAGGTGGAGGTAGTGGCCATTGGAGGTTCTGAGGGGAGGGAGAGGAAAAAACAGGTGTAAGATGAGGGCATTTTCGGGACTTGGGAATTGTCCTGAATGACTTTGCAATGACAGATACAGGCCATTATATATCTTGCCATATCTTACAAAATTGTGCAGGAAAGAGTGTAAACTACAATGTAAACTATAATCCATGCTTAGTGGCAATGCTCCAAAATGTGTTCATTAATTGTAATGAATGTAGCACACTAATGAAGGATGTTGTTTATGTGGGAAGGTGTGGGAGGGGTAGGGAACAGGGCATGTGGAAATCCTCTATATTTTTAATGTGACATTTATGTAATTCTGAGTATCTTTAAAATAATAATAAAAAATATATAAAAAAGACAAATATGTGAATCAAATGAAGTTCATATTTGTGTGTATCCTTCATAGCAATTAATATCATGAGTGAGAAGACAGCACATCCAACAGGTCCATAAAGGGATTTAAGAGGACAGCAAAACTTAATCAAATATAGATAATTAAAAATCACTGATTAAAATATTAACTGCCATTTTTAAGGGATAAAGGCACTGGAAAAAGTTATTCTTATGTTGGATTCAGATGGTAACTCCCAAAATTTTGATTCTTAACAGTGATGTTCCTCTGAAAGATCCAGTGATGTTTTATTATATCATTACTTTGAATTCAACACAGTATATTCTTAGTAAAATCCAGTATTTCTGTTAGCACTTTAGTCTTACTAACCTATGAAAAATTAACTCCTTTAATTTTCCCAAGAATCAATAAAATTTCTCTGTTTGGAGAACGTGAATTTTTGATCTGAAGCAAATTTGCACAATTTTCCTTTTCTTAGGAAATTAATATATTCAACCAGATTTTCTTGTATTTTCATGGAACAACTGTTTGTTTTATAGAAACCTAAAAGCTGTTTACATATAGTTTTTTATTAAGGCAGTTGTGGGTTATAAAACAATCATATACAAAATCCAGGATTCCAATATACCACCGCATTATTAACACATTGCATTGATGTGGACCATTTTTCACATTTGATGTAAGGACATTTTTATGATTTTACTTTTAACTATATCTCAAGGTTTAACTTAGGGTTCTTTGTATTGTGAAGCTCAATGGGTTATTTTTAAAGTTGATTCTAGTACCATATAAACAACACAAAATTTCTGTTCAAGTCCCTGCTTTCAATTATTTTGGGTACATAGTTAGTAGTGGGATTGCAAAGTCATAAGGTAGGTTTATACTTAGCTCTCTGAAGAATAGTCAAAATTTCTTCCACAGTGGCTTCACAAATTTACTTCTGTTCCAAGTATAGTAAAGAGCTATGTAAAATGACAGCTTCCCACCAAACTGAGAAGGATACATGAGGCCAAAGAAACACTTAGACAAGTCCAGCTTCATGAGCAAAGAGTGATTAATAGAGAGCTTATGCAGGGCCTTGCCCTAGATGGTCTGGAGGGGAAAGCCTTTTTCTTGGAGCGTCCGAGATTGGTTGTGGCCTAAATCCTTATCCGTGGCAGCAGGCAGAAACCTTGGCACTTCTGGGGCTCCAGCAGCACTTTCCACAAAGAGGGGTCTTTTATACTACAGGTCTATATGGAAAGTCCAACTCAAGATATAATAAGAGGTACATTCTCACATAAGTCAGATGCCACATGTTGAAGGCAAGATGACAGATTTCTGCTGAGTTTCAGCTTTCCTATCTGGGCTTCCCCTTCCTCTTGTGACTCTGTATGCCCAACTTCTTCCTGGTCTCCGTGGTAGGCAGGCACATGGCTTGTCTCTCAAGCCTTCCTATATCAGTCTCAGTGCTCTTCCCAAGGTTAGCAGTAAACTATCATGCAAATGGCTCATATCACCCCAGGAGCCCAAGATTAATTATGACAGAGCTCTCTCTCTCTTCCTATGTGTGTATTTCAAGTGAGTTGCCATTTTATATCATACCCATCAAGGGTGGGGACTCAACCTGAGTCATACCCTACCAACATGGTCGAATCAAAGAAAGCCTTCAAAGGAATATTAACAGGTAATCTAATCAAGGGCCCTTCAACTGAATCCAGACTGTCACACTCCATCCTCTGAATTACAAAAAGATATTACAATATTCCAAAATCATCTCAGTAGCAATGCTAAGTACAAAATCATATAATAATCAGTTAAAGGAATACAGTTTGTCTTGGGCAAAGTCCCACTGCTGAGGACCTGTGAAACTTACAAAACAAGTTATCTGCTTCCAATATACAAATAAGGCATAAACATAGGATATACATTTACATTATCACAAGAAGAATTTGGGAGGGAAACATGTATCAAGGGTCCCCAACAGTTATGAAAATTGGCAGGGCATAATCCATTAGATTTCAAAGCCTGAGAGTCATTCTTAAGATGATAGTTTCTTCTCCTTGGGGCTTCATTGGAGCCCACCCTTTCCACAGGCTTGCCCAATAGCCATTTTCTCTGTTCCAGCCCAATCAAACATCTGGGTGGTGACCCAGATCAAGAACTCACCTTCAAGAAAATTGGCCACACTTACCCCAATCTCTGTGGTACAGTCTGCTCTCCCTTATTACAGTGAGTTGGCGGCAAAATTCTCCCTAATCTCTACCATACAGGCCTAACCTCCTCTGAACAGTGAGATGGTGATGTGGGCTTCCCTAATTGAGAGGGAACAGGCCCACGCCTCTCAGTGCAGTGGGGTGGTAACCTCACTCTTCCTTTCCTATGGAGAACAGGCCCACCCCCACCTCCATCAGAGCAGTGTGGTGATGACCTCACTCTCTCCACACCATGGCAGATTGGGATGGAGATATATGGGTTGATGATGATACCAGTGTGGACATTGAAACCTTAAATTCTGCTGAGACTTTGCCAGATAAACCTGTAATGATCTGCCCTGTGGAGACCACACAATGTCAAGCTTGTACCAGCCAGCCTCCAGCCTACCCCAGGGAATCTGACATCCTCCCAGCCCTGAGGCAGGCACCAGCCAAACTCCAGCTTGCACTGCCCAACCTCCAACCTGCTCTGAGCAGTCTACCATGCAACCCCTGGCTGAAGAGATTAGTCCTGTCCCACCAGATGAAAATGCAAAGGAATGCCCTCTGTAGCTTGCAAGACATTTCTAATTCTTCTCCTTACCCACCCCCAACACCCTTCTCCTCTTAGAGACCTATTACTATATTAAAATCACAGCAATCCCCCAAAGACAAAGTTTGACCCATGAGGTAACAAAATATACTCTAAAAGATCTGCATGAGGTTTCCAATTTATATAGAAATAAATCAGGGGAATATGTGTGGGAATAGATATTAAGGGTATGGGATAATGGTAGAAGGAATATAAAGTTGGACCAGGCTGAACTAATTGATATGGGCCCACTAAGCATTGATTCTGGATTCAGTGCTGAAGCTTGAGTGGTTAGAAAGGGCTCTAACTGTTTGTTCATGTGGCTTGCTGAAATATGGACCAAAAGATGGCCTGGAATGTCTGAAGTCGAGATGCCCTATTTACCCTGGTATACTGTAGTAGAGGGAATGAAAAGGATTAGAGAAGGGGAAGAAGTAGCAAGATGCCGTCAGTTTAGAAGGGCGCTAACCATCTCTCTAGCCAAAAAAAAAGGAAAGAAAAACGGCTGAGTAGGGGCAAGATCCTGCCTAAGTGAGCTGTTTTGGGAACCCACAGAGCAGGAGGTTTCAGAGTATCAATCTGGAGAGAGCTGGACAAAGAGATAAATTGCTCAAGGTAAAAACATGAGTTTCTTGCTCCATGGCTGTAAACTGTAGATGGCTAAGCCCCACCCTCAAGGCAAAAAGCCACTGTGAGCCTCATCTCCCACAGGCCACCCAGCAGGAGGGAGTCTTCTCTGAGAGTTGGGGGGGGCATCTGTAAAGGGTAGAGAGGGGTTTCCTTTCTGTGAGTTTGTTTACCTGGACCCATTTTGAGCTTTGGGGTGCATACCAGCTGACTGGAGGAGGCACCAGGAAGAGGGAAGAGGTGAAACTGCTGAGGAAACCTGATTTACCTAATCATTTTGGGATAGAGAAACTTGGCCCGGGGTAGGCAGAGTCAAGCAATTGACTACTCCCATGCTGAAAACTATCAAAATTTTAACTCCCTTAAGGAGGCAGGCATTTAATAAGTTTCCAAGGGCCTATTTAGGGTCCCCTGGAAGGAGGGGGTTGTCTGGAAGAGGATTGAGAGTCATTTTTCTGTGGTGAGTTTGGTCACCAGGATCCCATTTGAATTTCAGACGGGAACTCAACCTGACCAGGAGAGGTGAGGGCTATTGCATCCTGCCACCCTGGGAGAGAAAGCAATAAGAATAGGAAGGGGGCAGAGACAGACAGGCTCCTAATCAGCAAGAATCTACACACCTGCAAAAGTCAAACCTGCATGAGGAAAAGTGACCGGGTAGATTTCTAAAGAGCTAACAGACCCAACAAGAAAGTTTAGCTCAGTGGGGGAGTTTCCACCTTGAATATACAAGGTCCCTGGTTTAATTCCTGGCTCCTCTTAGAGCAGCGATCCATCGGAATATCAAATATCCAGCTGATACTTTAGGACAGGGAGAACAAAGACGTTATTTTTGTATTTCTTTCTAATTGGGTCTCTTATTTTTCCTAAAAAAAAGGTTACTTTAAAAAAAAATTAACTTAGTTTGCTTGCTAAAACCTGCTTCAAAACATGCAGAGGGCAAGATGCAGAGTAATTGATTGATAAGCACCAGCAGCTTGAGAAGCTCCTCAGGGGCCTAAGAGGAAAGGCTGTTTTTCCTTAGTTTCTGTTTGACTGCTTGCTTGTGTGTTTGTTTGTTTGTTTTGTTTTTCTTTCATCTTTCTCCAGCCCGCCTCTTTTTTCTTTTCTTTTTTTTTTAATTAGGTGCTGCAGGCTTGTTTCTTGTTTGCTGTGTTTCCTTTTCCTTTATTTCCCCATTTCTATATATACCAATTTTGTTTACCAATGCTATCTCTTTTTCTTCTTTCATCTTTCTACCTTCTGCTTTCTGTTGTTGTTCTTACATTCCACCTCTCTTTGTTTAATCCTCAGTTTTTCTACTTTTTATTTCTATCTCGTCTATACTGTTTTCTTTCTTTTATTAATTCTTTCTTCTTGTCTTCTCCTTTCTCTTTCACTCTCTCCTCATCATTATGGCCTTTTAATTTATTCTATATATTTTTCGCTATTCAGTTTCCCATTTCATTGATGGTACTCCATTTTTTTTATTGTTATTACTCTACACTGCTTACATGACTTAAATATTCATTTTCCAAATTCTTATATGGTTCTTCTTCTCATTTTTACCATTATTTTTAATTTTATCCTTTCTCTTTTCTTACCCTTTTCAATTTCTTTGGCCCTAATCTTTTTCCTTCACAGAACATAGACAACAGCAAGGAAATAGAATAAGTGGAACAAAGTGTCAAAGAGAAAACTTAACACACACACACAAAAACCAACTAAATAAAACTCTAAAGCAGAGAGAGAAGCTAATCAACTGAATAAATCCATCAAGATAAAGAAATGAGCAGAGGCCAAGAAAAAATTACAAACTATACTAAGAAGCAGAAAGACTTGGCCCAATCCAATGAACAACAACAACAAAAAAACAGGTAGAGATGCAAAACATTCAACAACTAATCAGAGATGTTCAAACAAATATCATGGACCAACTTAATAAACTGAAGGACGAGATTAAGGATATCAAGAAGACACTGGGAGAACATACTGAAGAAATTGTAAACATACATAAAGAGATAACAGATATGATGGTGATGAATGGCACAATCCAAGAAATCAAAAAGACACTGGAAGCAAATAAAGGCAGATTTTACCAGGCAGATGAAAGAATTAGTGATGTGGAAGACAGTACATCTGAAATCAAACAAATAGTAGAAGAGATAGTCAAAATGTTAGAAAAATTCCAGCAAGGATTTAGGGATTTGAACGACAACACAAAAGGCACAAACATATGCATTATAGGCATCCCAGAGGGAGAAGAGAAGGAAAAGGGGGCAGAAGAAGTGTTGGAGGAAACAATGTCTGAAAATTTCCCAACTCTATTGAGGGAAATGAATGTACATGTCTAGGAAGTTCAGTGCACCCCAAACAGTATAAGGACCAAAAAGCCTACGCCAGGACATATACTTGTCAAACAGTCCAATGCTCAAGACAACAAGAATAATGAAAGCAGCAAAAGAAAACAGAAACATCACAAATAAGGGAATCTCAATAAGATTAAGTGCTGATTTCTCATCTGAAACCGTGGAGGCAAGTGGTATGGCATAGTTAATGTACTAAAAGGAAAAAACTTCCAGCCAAAATACTCTATCTAGCAAAGCTGGAATTCAAAAATGATGGAGAGTTCAAAATATTCACAGATAAACAGAATTAAGGAGTTTTTACAATAAGACACCTGGCCTTCAAGAAATACTAAAGGGAGTTCTGCAGGTCAAAAGGAAAATACAGGAGAGAGAGAGAGTTGTAGGAGAGTGTAAGAACAACTAAAAAGACAAAAAGAGAAATAAAAACAGCATATGACACCCATAAACCCAAAGAAGATATGGCTGTTGTAAGTAATTCCTTGAGAGTAATAACACTAAATGATAATGGATTAAACTCAACAGTCAAGAGACATAGATTGGGGCGCGCGGGGGAGGCAGATGCTGCAGTCCCTGGCGGGCAGCTTGTGCGTGCTCCTGGTTGAGCGGCACCGCTCTGCCTGGTGCTTCGGCTTCCTGGTACTCAGCTACCTGCTCTACCTGGTGTTCGGCGCCGTGGTCTTCTCCTCGGTGGATCTGCCCTACGAGGACCTGCTGTGCCAGGAGCTGCGCAAGCTGGAGCAGCACTTCCCGGAGGAGCACGAGTGTCTGTCAGAGAAGCAGCTTGAGCAGTTCTTGGTGCGGCTGCTGGAGGCCAGCAACTACGGCTTGTTGGTGCTCAGCAACGCCTCAGGCAACTGGAACTGGGACTTCACCTCCGCGCTCTTCTTCGCCAGCACCGTGCTCTCCACCACGGGTTATGGCCACACCGTGCCCTTGTCAGACGAGGGTAAGGCCTTCTGCATCATCTACTCTGTCATCAGCATCCCCTTCATGCTTCTCTTCCTGATGGCAGTGGTCCAGCGCATCACCGTCCACATCACCCGCAGGCTTGTCCTCTACTTCCACATCCTCTGGGGCTTCTCCAAGCAGGTGATGGCCATCGTGCATGCTGTCCTCCTTGGGTTTGTCATCGTGTCCTGCTTCTTTTTAATCCCGGCAGCCATATTCTCTATCCTGAAGGATGACTGGAACTTCCTCGAATCCTTTTACTTTTGTTTCATTTCCCTGAGTACCATTGGCCTAGGAGATTATGTGCCTGGGAAAGGCTACAATCAAAAATTCAGAAAGCTCTATAAGATTGGGATCACATGCTACCTGCTCCTCGGCCTTATTGCCATGTTGGTAGTTCTGGAGACGTTCTGTGAACTCCACAAACTGAAAAAGTTCAGAAAAATGTTCTATGTGAAGAAGGACAAGGACAAGGATCAAGTGCACATTCTTGAACACAATCAGCCCTCCTTCTTCTCCATCACAGACCAGGCAGCTGGCATGAAAGAGGATCAGAAATAAAACGAGCCTTTTGTGGCAGCTCAGCCATCTGCCTACCCGGATGGCTCTGCAAACAATTAGAGGGCATTGCTATGTTGTCTTAGAGCACCAGGGTGAAGGCAGTAAGTAATAGGCTTAATTTTGTTCATTTTTAAACGCCAAGAAGTTGTTACTTTAACCAATAGGTACTGTTTATGATATTTTAAATACAAAAAAATAAAACAGAACAAAGGAAGCTTTTACTTTGTAGAGATACCTAGTATCTGAGTAAATGGAATGTGTACCTATAATTGATATATGACAAAATTATGTAGAGTTATAGGAGAAGAATACTTGAAGCAGTGATGCTTTGGATAGAAGATGATTTTAAACTTTGAATTGAATACTTTGGAATTTCCATTTAAATCATTTAGCTGATGGATAAATAGCAAAATTTATATTTAAAAGCAAAAATGAGGCATAGAGATGTGTTTTATAAATAGGTTTATGTGTACTCGTTTGCATGTGCCCTTCCAAAGTGATTATTTTTGTAGAATATAAGTTACAACCTACTATTTATAATGAATAGGTAACCATTAAATGTGTACATATAAAGTATAAATATGTTTATATCCTGTACATATATGTTTTAGATCACCAGATCCCAGGGTACTTCTTATCCCAAGATTGTAGATATTTTTCCCTTGATTTCTCTTTATACTAAGGAAATCCAGAGTTACTGAAATAAAATAAGGAGAATAATAAACATAAGAGTGAGTAACTGTAGTTTTCTGCAACTATAAATGTTTCTATCCTCTTGCAACATAGTATATCAGATGTTTAAAAATGTTTGTTTACATTTCTTTGGAGGTAAACAAGTAATGAAGAATATGATTTGTATAAAGATTAAGATATTTTGTTTTGAAAAGATTTGTTGATTTGTAGCCACCTACTACTAAAGCACAGAATTTGGAAAACCCCAAACGAACAGATTATGTTGAATTAATTTGAGAATTTTTAATTTATAAGCTGAAATCAATAAAAATCATAGCTGATTGCCATCCTGCGCTTTAATATGAAAAGTTTTCCTCCATGT
>JAQZBX010032816.1:9204-25785 GCA_029593785.1 Cabassous unicinctus | reverse complement strand
CTCCTGGTGAGGGCAGGCCGGCCCGCGCAGCCTAGTGGGCTGATGCAGCAAGACCTCACAACAGGAAGCAGGTGTGGCTCAACCGATAGAGCCCCCGTTTACCATGTGTGAGGCCCCAGGTTCGCTTCCCGGGGCCTCCTTGTGAGGGCAGGCCGGCCCGCGCAGCGCGAGGGGCTGATGCAGCGGGACCTCACAGCGAGGGGAAGATAAGCAGACAGGGAGAAGACACACAGCGAATGGACACAGCAAGCACAAGCAGCAAGTGGGGGATAAATAAATAAAATAAATAAATCTTTAAAAAAAAAAAAAAAAAGGGGAGAGGGGAGATGGGAGTATTTAGGAATAAATTTGACAAAGATGTGTAAAATCTGTACATTGAAATTAAAAATACTGCTAAAAGAAAGTAAAGAAGACCTAAATAAGTGGCAAAATATCCCGTTTTTATGGACTGTAAGACAATATTGTTAGAATGTCAATTCTCCCTAAATTGATGTATAGATTCAATGCAATCCCAATCAAAACCTCAAAAGACTTTTTGCAGAAATGACAAGCTGATTTTAAAATTTATTTGAAAATATAAAGGACTAGAATTAGCTAAACATCTTTTTAAAAGGAGAACAAAGTTGGAAGATTTACAATACTAGATTTCAAAGACTTATTTTTAAAACTACAGTAATCAAGGCAGGGTTGTAGTGAATAAATATAGACAAATATCAATGGAACAGAATATGGAGTCCAGAAATAGATAAATATTGTCAACTGATTTTTTCTGTTTGTTCGTTTGTTTTCAGGAGGTACCAGGAATTGAACCTGGGAACTCATACATACAAGGCAGGTGCTCAACCACTGAGTTACACCCACTCTGCTGTAAATTGATTTTTGACAAATATTCTAAAACCAACAAGGAAAGAATAATCTTTCAACAAATGGTACTGGAATAATTAGATATCCATATGCAAAAATATGAACCTCAAACCTTACCTCATACCATATACAAAAAATGGATCAAAGACCAATATGCAAAAGATAAACTTAAAAACTTCTAGAAGAAAATCTTAGTGATGTTGGCATGGCTTAAATATGAGAAAATAAGTATAAAAGAAAAATAATAAGTTGAACTTCATCAAAATTTAAAACTTTAGCTCTTCAAAGGACAGTGTTAAGAAAATGAAGACAAGCCAAAGACTGGGAGAAAGTATTTGCAAAATATATATTTGAGAAAGAATGCATATGACTACAATAAGAAGACATATAACCCAATTCTTTAAATGGGCAAAAATTTGAACACTTTTCCAGAGAAGATGTATAGATGGCAAATAAGCACATGAAACAATGCTTAACATCATTAGATACTAGGGAAACATAAATTAAAACCACAATGAGATACTAGCACACTCTCACTAGAACAGCTAAATATAAAAAGAAAATGTTGGCAATGACATAGAGAAACTGCAATTACCACATACTGCTGGTGGGAATCTAAAATAATACAACTACTTTGGAAAAGTCTGGCAGTTTCTTAAAAAGTTAAACATACACTTATCATATCACCTAGCCATTCTACTCCTAGGTATTTATTCAAGAGAAATGAAAGCATCTGTCCATACAATGACTTGTACAAAAATATTCATAGCAGCGTTATCTGTAACAGTTTTTGACACATATGTCCATCGATATGAATGGATAAGCAAATTGTAGTGTATCCATAAAATGGAATACTACTCAAAAACATTAAAGAAATAAATATTTGTTATACATAATAATAATGAATCTCAAAATAATTATGCATGGGGAGTGGATGTATCTCAAGTGGTTGAGTGCCGGCTTCCCATGTATGAGGTCCTGGGTTCAATCCCTGGTACCTCCTAAAAATAATAATAATAATTATAATAATGGAGGGAAGCAGATGTGGCTCAAACAACTGAGCTCCCGCCTACCACGTGGCAGGTCCCGGGTTTGGTTGCCAGTGCCTCCTAAAGAAGACGAGCAAGACAGCGAGTTGAATGATGGGCTGGCGTGGTGAGCTGATGCAACAAAATGACACAACAAGAGATACAAAGAGGAAAACATAATGAGAGTCACAACAAAGCAGGGAGTAGAGGTGGCTCAAGGGATTAGGTGCCTCCCTCCCACATGGCAAGTCCTGGGTTTGGTTCCTGGTGTCTCCTAAAAGGAAGATGAGCACACAATGAACAGACACAGCAAGTGCAAACAATGAGGGGGGGAGAAATAAGTGAATAAATCTTTAAAAAATAATAATAATAATAATAATGCAGAGTGAAAGAAGCCTGGTGAAAAAAAGATTTCACAATGAATTTTTCCATTTATATAGAGAATCAAATGCAAACTAAGCTACAGTGACAGAGGTTGCTCCGGGAATGGGAGGGGCGCAAAAGAGGGATTGCAAAATGGTATAAGGAAATGGGGCGGGGGGGGGATGGATTTGTTCATTTTCTTGATTGTGGGGATAGTTTTGTGGTTATATACATGTCAATTGTACTGTCAATTATACCTTAAAAAGTTGTAAAAATTTAATGAAAAAAAACAAGTTGGGAAGATGGCAAACTTCATTGTTATTTCCTATCTTTAAATTATCTTTGACCACAAAGTGTCTTAGAAAGTTTTAAGAAAGAATAAAGACAATTCAATACTTACTTGAGAAAGTCTGTCTCCCTCTGAATTCTCGTGATCTCAGTGCTAGTCAAACTCTTCTGGCTGGCTATGTGTGCAAAACTAGGGAACTGAAATTAAAAAAAAAAAAAAGATTTAAGTAAAATCAATATAACATGGTAAAAGCTATGGATACTAAGATTCCATTTAAAATTCATTTTAATGTTTTATCTTATATCTAGCATCCATGCTTTAAAAAAATATGATAAAGTTATAAATAATTATTAACCCAACACACAAAATTTATTTTAAAAATTACTTAGCATTATTCATAATTAAATATGTATAAACTTTTAAATATAAAAGTTTACATAAAAGACACCTGAATTTACTATAGATAGACAGGATTTTTAAATTAAAAACCTAAGTTAGTACTCATTTTCCTCAAAGATTATATCCCTGGGAAACTCAAAAGGAGTCACTTATAATAAAATATGCAGCAACTGTCTGCTCTTGTCCAGAAACCTTCAATAAACTTTTTTTTATTTTTTTTATTTATCCCCCCCCTTGCTGCTTGTGCTGCTGTGTCCATTCGCTGCGTGTCTTCTCTGTGTCTGCTTATCTCCCCCTTGCTGTGAGGTCTTGCCGCATCAGCCCACGGCGCCGCGCGAGCTGGCCTGCCCTCACCAGGAGGTGCCGGGAAGCGAACCCGGGGCCTCTCATATGGTAAACGGGTGCTCTATCCATTGCGCCACACCCGCTTCCTGCCGTGAGGTTGCTGCATCAGCCCACCGCACTGCTCAGGCCGGCGTGCCCTCACAAGAAGGCCTCGGGACGCGAACCCGGGCCTCCCATATGGTAAACGGGGGCTCTATCCACTGAGCCACACCCGCTTCCCTTCAATAAACTTTTAACTGAGTGTCCTCTATGTACCAGGCACTGTGCTTAAGCAGGGATGGGGACAAAGATAAATATTACATGGTCTCTGTCTTCAAGCGGACTCTTATACATACAAAATAACTGACATACAATGGGATAAGTATTGTGACAAGTTTGTGTTGAGTCTCATGGAAGCCTAGAAGAGGGAATAATCACATTCACTTGCTCTGGGGCTTCCCAGAAGAGGTGACATCTGAGCTGGGCCTTGAAGAGTAAAGAGAAGTTTGTCAAATGGACAAAAGGGAAAGGGAGATTCCTAGGAGAGAAAACACCCTTGCAAAGTCACAGTGACAGGGCAGTCCACGGTGTGTCCTGGGATTTGCAAGTGCTTTGATGTGATCTAGAGGTCAGAGTGGCAGAATGAGATGGGAAAGGAAAGTTGGAGAAAGAACGTGAAGAGAGACAAGCTAACATTTATCGAGGGTCTAATACGAGTAAATTGTGCAGGCATTTTGTAGCCATTATCTTGACATTTCACAAGATGGGTAATATTATCCCCATATTATTTTATTTTTATAACATTTGTAATGTAATTTCAAACTTACAGAAAAGGGTGCAAGGGCAGACAAATAATACCAGTTTGAACAGTTGTTTACATTGATATTTGGCCCCTTTTAATTTAGCATTCTCTCTCTGAATCATGTGAGAATAAATTACAGTCATGATGTCACTTTACCCCTAAATAATTCAGTGTGTTTCCTAAGGACAAGGACGTTCTCTTACACAGCAACAGTACAGTTATCAAAATCAAGAATGTGACAATGATACAACTGTGTTATCAAATCCACAGAGCTTATTTATACACATATATGTATTTTCTGGTCGAGGGTCCTGTCCAGTGTCACACTATGCATTTCGCTGTCATGTCACTTTTGCCTCCTTTAATCTGAAATAGTTCTTCAGTCCTTCTTTATCTTTTGTGACCTTGATATTTTTGAAGAGGAACAGGCCAGTTGCTTTGCAGCATCTCCTTCAATTTGGTTTAGTCTGATATTTCCTTGTGATTGGATTCAGTCATGCCTTTTGACATGAATACCAAAGAAATGATGTTGCCCCCTTCTCAGTGCATCAGATCAAGAGGCACATATAATCACGCTAAGGCTCTGAGAGTTTGAGTCACCTGCTTGAGGTCATGTCAACAGTAAGGATAGTCTGACCTCAGGCCTACCTGACTCTGGTAAATCCCCATCTACTACAATACATGTGGGCCGAGACTAGGACTCTAGACTTTATTCTGCAGGCAATGGGGAGGAGGCAAAACTCTTTAGCTGGCCTTATCTCAGAGCTGACATGGACTGGACCAGAGGTTGCAGAGTGGTAGCGTTTGCCAAATCTTGCTTGCCAGAGTTCTGTTTGGCCTATATATGTTGGCCCATACAGTGTTTCAAAATTTGACTTAATTGCTAAGATTTCAAAGTAGGTTTTTACATATAATGATGCAGGTCTCTGGCTTCTTTTGCAAATTCATCAGCTGTGGCAACACTGAGCCCACAGTCCTTCTTGTCAGCAGTTGGCTGGGGATGAGCACAAATGAGCCCTTTAGTTTGCTGGAGTATTCCATGTTACTAGAGAACTCACAATTCCCAGACCCTGACACTAAAGCCAGGTGTCAACTGTCACTGATCTTCTACCCAACCTACGTCATACATATACTCTGCCTGTCCCCTGAAGGAGTTCCTGGTCATATGCTTAGCTCAGACACGTCTTGTTTCCCTAGTGGCTGTAGCAACCAGCAGTGTCATTAATTCCGATATTTGCTGACGTGTGCTTCAGGTTGAATTAAGTTGAACTGAGATGAAGAGAAAGAGTGGGGGAAAAAAATTTTCTGGTCCTTTTCTGGCCTCCCGGGCTTTCTGAACTCCAAATGCCCCAAAATTTGGCTTTGTCCCTAAATTTCTAGTTTGAGATCCCAAATCTTGGAATCTTTATATATTATTTTACTCTGTCTTTACCTTGGAAACAACTCTTCAACAATTCCAGATAATCCAAATATTCATGGCCTGAGCATGAGTCATTCTTAAATTCTCTCTTCTCCTTATCCCACTTGCTCCTCAGTCAAATCTGTCAGCTCTGGACTTCAAAATATATCTGGACTCCCAACACCTCCTAAGCTCACCACTGCTACATCCTTGGCCCAAGGCAAGGAGACAGAAGCCTCCTCAATGACTCCTCTACAGTCTAAACTCCAGACTGTGGCCAAAGTGAAAAAATTTAAATGTAAATGAGTTTGTATCTTGCATTCCAAACAGATTCCTTTTACAATTAGAATAAAACCCAATATACTTACAGTGAGACTCAAGTCCCTCTCAAAAGTGATTCTCAATCACGCCTGCCCATTAGAATCACTTGGGAGAAAATTTTTAAAAAATCATGCCCAACCAGACCAATCAAATCAGAATTTCTGAGGTTAGGTCCCCAGGTTACTAACCTCAGGTGATACTAACGTGCAGCATGTTTGAGAACCATGGCTCTGTTCCAGGCCCAGCCTACCTCTCCCGCCTCATCCCCTAAATTGCACACCATGCTCCATTCATACCAGCCTCATTGTGAGCCCTCAAATACCCCCAGGAGCCTTTGCTGTACTTGTTGTTCCTGCTGCTGGAATGCTTTTCCCAAATACCTGTGCAGGGCTGACTTCCATTCATCATGAAGGTTCAACTCAACTGTCACCTCTTCAGGGAAGTATTCCTTTATTACCCTAAATTTAGAACCGCTCTTGTCGACACACCATGGTCATTCTCCATCTCAGAGGTTCTCAAACTTGAGTGTGCGCCGTAAGGAGGACTAATTAAAACACAGATTTTTGGGCTCCAAATCTAGAGTGTCTGATTCAGTGGGTCTGGGCTGGGCCTGAGAATTTGCATTTCTAACAAGCTCCCAGATAAAGCTGATGCTGCTAGTGTATGGGCCATACTTTGAGAACCACTCTTCTATCATATTATCCAATTTTATTTTCTCCATGAAACATACCACTATTTTAATTTTTTGTTTTATTTACATCTATCTGCTCCCATCCCCAAAAAAATGTAAGCTCCATGTAAATTTTTTATTTAATCCTAAAAAAAATGTAAGCTCCATGAATACAGGGTCCTTTCTTGCCTAACACAGTATCCCCAGCACTGGAGTTGGGAGGCATTGGCTTAAAGTGTTCCATGGGAGGTATTAAAAATAAGGAAGCTATTAGTACCCAAAAGATTTCCTTAGAAGTTACCTGGGACTGGTGGGTAGGTGGTCTAGAACCCGACTCTTCATGGCAAGCTAGGATTTCCAGTGGGCTCTCTGAGAAGCGAAGATCTTTCAAAGTCTTAAGGTCAGTTCTTTCACCTATCCCAAGGTCTGAAAAAACATTTTTCTATGAACATCTGTAATTATATATATAAAACCATGCAAATATTGTTTCATATTGGAAACCTTTTAACAAGAGACCATTGTCATCACATTCTTTCCCTAGAAGTAATAATCATATAGAGTACCCACTGAGTGAATTAGCACTAAGAAAAAAAATTAGCCCAGACTGAAAAAATTAAAACACTGCCCTGCAGTTGTGTTTTCCACAACATTCCACATCAAGCTGGGAAAGTAGACAGATAAATCCATTGCAAGATTAGCAGGAAATATTATTTCTTCCAAGAACATAGTACAGTAAAAGGTCATAACAACTTCCTCTTTGAATGGCTACTGCTTTCTTACTCACCAAAAATCTTGTTCTCCAAAATCAAAGGTTATCAGAAACGTTGCTATTTGAAATCATATCAATAAGAACATCCCAGTCTTGCCTGGAGGATCTAGGTCACTCTAACATAGAAAAGCAGCCTTAGTTTCCAACCCTGGTGCAGAACTTCAGAAAGGGATTTCAGAACAAAACATGCCACATTTATCTTAATTTTGTAGTTTCCAAGGTAACAGGATCCCGGGTCCCCTTCAAAGGCCAGACCTGATGTTGACCCCTTCACCACAGCCCTGTTTTGCTTTGAGTCTATCAAAACTCTGCTTTTATTTAAATCTCTTCCAAATCCACCTTTCCTCAAAATCCTCTAATCCTATCTTTTTGTTTGTTTCCATGGTTCCTCTGGTGTGTGGTGTCCCTTGTTGCAGTGAGTCAATAAATCTCACTTTGTTGGACTGCTTGATTATCCCTCATGGCCTTAGGCTGTTTGAACTAGGACAGTGCTAAAACTCAAATTATAGCTTACATTCCTATTTCAGTCTTTCTTATTCAAGCACCTCTTCCCACAAGAAAACAAGCACTGACCCTGTCTGGGGAGTTTAGAATTCTAAACCTTGTCTTCATTCTGTCACATCGTACCTGGAAACTTTCTAAGGGGAACATTCCAACCAGATTTCTTATCTTTCTTCCTTAGTTTTGGTGCAAAAAATCCATTTTTCAGTTTCTAAGAATGAAAAGATTGCATATCAATCACTTGATTATGCCCATTTAGAAAGTGAAAATTAAATTACATGGTAGAGACAGTGTCATAGCATGCATTTGTTACGTTACAGGGTTTATGGTAGTTTTTTCAAAGAGACCTCTGTTTAATCTTCCTGAAGAAACCCATAAATTTGTATCTGGTTGGTAGGCCCTACCAGGTCAAGTGGCCAGGACAGGAGGCAGGTAGCAGCACAGGTAGGCAGGAGGTTGGAGTCCTGGAAGTCTAAGTAATGAGAGGTGCAACCAGACCCAGGGGGCAAAGGTAAGTGTCAGGTCAGACCAAGATAGGCATTATGTGTGCTACCTTCCCACACTCAGTCCTTAAATGGTCTTCTGTTTGGACTTTCTTCTCCACAGACTTAGTCCCCTATACCTGATTCAAGCCTGAGCACCTGCTGATAAATGTGGGCTCAGCTTCTGCTGGCTTCCTCTGCCCAGGGTAGACCCCTGTGTCACTCATACCTGGGTCTCACACCATACCTGGACCCACTGCTTTGATCCCACAGCCTCTTCTCTCTGGCCTCGGTTCCACCCTTTGGACTCAAGGGGTCCTCCCACAAGCCTCTTCTGTTGCCTCACCATGGGGTAGCCCATTCTATGGTTCTGCTCCTTGGATCTATCTCATTGATGTCCATGCTCCAGGGATAACTTTCAAGCTTTGTTCTTAGATAGGTCTAGTTCTAAGCAGTGTTGTGTGCCCTTTCAAATATTTCAATATAATAGAAAGCTACATCCTTTGAACTCTCCTACAAGTTCTCATGCATCTATTCAACAAATATGCACTCACCACCCTCTCCTGCTGGCCCCTGTGAAAGGCAATGAAAAATACACACACACGCTCTGCCACCTTGGAGTTTTCAGTGGATGGGGAAGACAGACAAGGAACAAAGTAATCACAAATTCAAGGCATTCTAAAAAAGGAGAAGGCCTGAGTGCTAGGGGAACGACGACAGGACACACACAACACAGAGAGTTTAGTTTGGCTGCATGTATGTAGAGAAGTTGTAGACAAAGCAAGAACGGCCAGATGAGGATAGAAACTGATTACCTGGGATGCCAGGCTAAAGGTTTCTGCTTTCTTCAGTAGGTAAGGGAGAATCACTCAAGACACTGGGTGTGAGTAGGACTCTAATTTTCAGGGTAGAGGAGGGTCTGATAAATGCTGGGAAATCAGTGAAGATACTTTGCAATGGATGAGGGTCACTTCAATTATAAGGACTTGACTGTGAACAGAAGTGGTGAAATGAAAGGGAAGATGTGACCACTGAGGAAGAAGGAACCAAGAAAGTGGTGACTATCTGGATGAATTATAGCTTTATTACTTGCCTGCTTTGAAGAATCTTTGAGAACATTTTCAACATTGTCTTCAGAAGAGACCATATTTGGTGGTTCATAGTCTACCTGAAACACTTTCGTTACAATTCCACTCTGTCTGCAGTCTCTGAAAATTATTTTAAAAGTGTTTTACACAAAGATTCAAAGAAAAAGTGGTCAGTGACTCTATTGCTTAATCTAGCTACTAAGTATATTCTATTTAAACTGGAGAAATCAAAATACAATTGCTATCATCTTTCCTTACCTTGTTCTCATTTGCGTTATCCATTGTATACAAATTACCCTAAAACGTAGTGCCTTAAAACATGAGATTGGGGAGCAGATGTAGCTCAAGTGGTTGAGTGCCTGCTTACAATGTACAAGGTCCTGGGTTCGATCCCCAATACCTCCTAAAAATAAGTAAATAAATAACAACTCTCACTGGGGAGTGGATGGAGCTCAGTGGTTGAATGTCTGCTTCCCATGTACAAGGTCCTGGGTTCAATGCCCGGTACCTCCTAAAAAAAAAAATCTATGGGTTAACTGGGCTTGGCTGGGTAGTTCTCATTTGTGCTTTCTCATGTGGTTGCAGTCAGATTTCAGCTGCGACTGGAGTCAATTCCAGGCTTAACTGAGTTGGACATCCAAAATGGCTTCTTCAGTCCTCTCTCTCTCCATGTTAGCTTGGGTAGTCTCAGGGTAATCAGACTTCCTATATGGTGGCTGGCTTCCCCCATTACTTATGTTCAAGAGACCAAAGCAAAAACTACAACGCTTCTTATGATCCAGCCTCAGAAGTCCTCAGCATCACTCCTGAAGCATTCTACTATTCAAAAGCCAGCCAGCCTAGATTTAAGGAGAGGGACTATGAAGGGGAGTGAACACTAGGAAGCATAGTTCATTGGGGGGCCATTTTTGGAGACTACCACAACACTCATCATCAAGACATCAAGACTTAAGCCTTAAATTATTCTAAAACAAAGAATGGGGTTACTTAGGTATCATTTCATGTAAGTCAAGAGAATTTTCCTTACACCTGTTTATGCAGCATAGCATATGCTGGTCTGGGAGATTTCAACTGTTATTTCTTAAATATTATTAGCATGTTTTCAATTTATTCAAAACATTTCACAGTTAATCTTATTTTTCTCTGATGGAGCAGGAGTTCCAAGAGAAAGCAGAGGTTCCCAAGACTAAGAACTGGTAGAGTTACATCTTAGCACCTGCAGCTCATCTATACTTTAACAGCCTTATTGAGGTATAATTCACATTCATAAAATTCACCCACTTTAAGAGTATAGTTTGATGAGATTTAGTAAAGTTATACATTTGTCCAACTATTACTGCAATTCCGTTTAGAACACTTCCATCACCTCCCAAATTCCCTTGTGCCCATTTGTAGTCACTCCCTGCAGCCATCCCCCACCCCAGACAACCACCAATCTGCAGTTTTGCCTTTTCTAGAAATTTAATATAAATGTAATCATACAAACATAATCTTACACATCTGGCTTCTTTCACTTATGTTTTTTAAAGTTCATCAATATTGCATATATCAGTTTGCCCATTTTTATTTTTGAGTAGTATACCATTTTATGGATGTACCACAGTTGGTTTATCCATTCACCAGTTGATGGTTATTTGGGTTATTTTCAAGTTTGGGCTTTTATGAATGATGCTGCTATGTCTTTGTGTGGCAATATGTTTTCACTTCTCATGGATAGAATTGCTGGGTAGCATGGTTAAGTGTATGTTCAACTTTTTAAGGAACTGCCATATTGGCTGTTCCATTTTACATTCCCACCAACATATCAGAGAGTTCCAGTTTCTCCACATCTTTGCCAATACTTGATAGTGCCATCCTTTTTGATCACCTGTACTTTCAATCATTCTCTGTAGGTATCTGCTCAATATGTGTCCCTTGTGTATTAGGATACAGAGTGGGCTGTTGTAACAAAGGCTTAAACAAGATAGAAGTAACAGGGCATAAGCAGTCCAGAGCTTGCATGGTGGCAGGGGCATGAAGAATTTTCTACCTTGTCGCTCCACCATCCCTAGGACATGGCTCTTGTCTTCATGATCCAGCATGGCTGACCATCACATCCACATTCCTGCCAGTGGGAAGCAGGCCCACCCCTTCCCTTTAAGGAGACACTCTGGAAGTTGTACACATCATTTCTACGCACATCCCACTGGTCACACACAGCCTGATAACATAGCTCTAGCTGGCCTCAAAGAAAATTGGGAAATATCTTTCTTCTAGGCAACCATGTGTCTGGCTAAAAATCATGGACTTTATAATTATAGAAGAGGGGAAAAAATAGATTTGGGGGAGCCAGCAGCCTCTGCCATACACCATCATGAGAGCAATTAGTGTATTTATTTGGTATGTATTTGGTATGTATTCAATACATTAACTTGTATTGAAAGCTCACAGCTGGAACACAGGTTCCCTATTATGTGGTCCACATAGCTTATTAGCCGTTTTAATCCCGGCATTGCGTGATCTGGCTGTGCATTTAATGTTTCTTTACATTTCCAAGTGTCCCCTTTCTTGCATGTTCTTTGACTGTTTGTTCTTGTTTTCATACTGGTCTTTAATATATTTTATTTCTGTTTAATTAGCATTTTTCCTGCAGTTTCTCAGATTTCTTACACATCCACTTTTTATATTTCTTAAAATTTTTGAACCTTTAAGCAATTGTTCCTAAATACTTAAAACACTTTGAGGAAATATTCAGAAACACATAAAGCATGGACTCCAAAAACAGTTGAGAAATGCTTAACATTGAACTATATAGAAATTTTAAGCTTCATTTTAGAAGATGGGGCAAAAAATTCTCAGAAATATACAATTCATATAAACAGTCACTACCTGTGAGTGATAATATTTAAGAAACAGCATGTTTGGCTTTCTGTGATCAGTGGATATTTGCATGTTCACTGGCTGGAGACACACGTGGCTAAACTTTGGGGATCTCATGTTTTTTTTTTAAAAAAACAGATTTACATATACATAGATTGGGATGTAGATATAGATGATCTTTTAGATCAGGGGTTCTTAACCTTTTTTGTTCCATGGACCCCTTTGCCAGTCAGGTGAAAACCACGGACCCCAGAATGTAGCAGCTGATAATTTTATGACACTCAACTAGCATCGGGTCTAACTACTACTGTAAATTTGAAGTATGAATGAGCGTAAGCAATTTTTCTAGATATGCAACAACTGTAATGTGATATGAAATGAATACTACTGTAATTTATTGCATACATTCATAAGTGAAGGAAATGCTAGATTTCAGTTAGAGGTCAGAGAAAATAAATGATTTTTTTCAATACATGCTTATGGACCCCCTGAAATCTTTCCATGGACCCCCTGGGGGTCCACAGACCCCTGGTTAAGAACCCCTGTTTTAGATGAACTACTTACATCACTCATTCACCTCAATAGCCACGTCATCGAAATGTCTCTTTGGCCCCAGGACTGTCATCCAAAACAATAGCCCCCCTCGTTAGTACACTTCCTGAACATCACAAACATCTCCATCCAGGGATGATTCAAATCCTTGATAATCATGGATTCCTTGGATGTGCACTTAAAATCCCACTGTCAGATTGAGTAGAAGCCAGGTTCCCACCCACTTGCTCTACCCCTTTGTGTCCTTGGGGACCCAGCCAGGGCATTCATCCATGGACTCTGTCCCCAACAAGAGCAGCCCAGAGATTAGCTTAAGCTCCCTGCTAAATACATGAATTTCTTCATTGTAATCCCCAAAAAGGATTAGATTTGGGGTTGGAGTTATATAAGTCTTACTGAGAGCCCAAATCTCATTTGAACATGCGTAAACTTTTGTTAGGGCAGGAATTAAAGACTTTAAATATGCATATTTAGGAATACCAAAAGAAGGCACACCCAAAATAAAAAAATATTGTGTGTAGCTCTATCCCCACAAAGATTACTATTGCCTCAATAAAACACCAGAATCACTTGAATGATTGCAAGGGAGTTATGAAGCTGGATCTTTAAGAATTCTGCAACCTGGACTAGGTCAGGGTTTCTCAAACCTATTGTCATTTTGCATCAGCTAATTCTTGGATTGAAATCCATATCTGTTTATCTCCAGGTCTTGTACTCTTTCTCACACCCCAAGCTGCCTCTCTTGAGGCAGATTTCTTCTTGCCTTTGTTTGTTGCCTATGGAGATGACATCTTGATCTTTTCCTCCATGCAAACAGAAGTTACTGTAGTATCTCTTGGAATTTAAGGTGTACAACCAGCTTGAATAAAAACTACCTCCAGGCAGGAAGATAATTTTTAAGGCACATTATATATTCCAAGGATGCCCATGAGATGACCTGGAAAGCTGCCTACTAAATTTGCTTTATCAACCATTGCTCCAGAATTAGGGAGTCCCTTGTGGTTCTGCTGGAGAAAAACAATTGTTCTTTAGAGGACTCTGGCCGCCCAAACTATCTACACTGGTTATATAATAATTTCAGAGATCCTTTACTTTCATTACATATGTAAGTATATATGTATGCATGTATGTATGTATGGATGGATGGATGGTATATCATTTGTTACAAAAGTAATGCTCATTGTTAAATTTTGGAAGCTTCAGAAAATTATAAAGAAAAGAAAGAAACACCCATGATTATATCACCAGAGGCAATTACTGCTAAATGTTGGTATGTTTTCTCCCATCTTTTCTCTCTGCATTTTTAAAGTGTCCTACCTTTTTTTTCTTACTATATAATAAATATTTTCTTACCTCATTCAAAACTTCATAAACATATTTTCCCGTCATATTTTAAAATCTTTTTAAAATCTCATTTAAAATATTTTGTCTCCCTATTAAGAAATTAATTATCTTAAGAGCCCAGAAACAGAGATTTGAATGAAACAGAATAATTTTCCCAAATAATTATTTTATCACAAATCTACATAAGCACTATTTTTTGCATGTTGAAAATTCAAAATTTTTCCCCTAAACTGAGCATATCTGAAATACCAATAGTGCTTTTCAGAAGAGATACTTAGTGTGTACAGAGCAGGATGATTGAGAGGCATAAGTATTACATTTTTTCATTTGACTTTTTTTTTTTTTTAGGAGGTACAGGGATTGAACCCAAGACCTTATACATGGGAAGCAGGTGCTCAACCACTAAGCTACATCTGCTCCCCTTATTTGACTCTTTTGAAAGCTTTATTAATGCCTTTAAGCTAGTTTTTCATTAAAATACGACTTTATTTTACTACTACCTGCAATTTCCAAAGGGGCCTGTTCTACAATAGGCCCCAGATGTTAATTTTTAATGAAAATGATGAGGAATTGTTTTGATAGAAATGTTTTGTCAAGTGGGAAAATTCCAATATTTAATAAAAATGTATGAAAGGATTGTTTTGTTTCATTTTTATTTTATTTGTTTTAATTTTCATATGCCAAAGCCATCATCATTGTATAGAATTTGTAGGTCTCCTCAAAAAGCCATGTGTAGTTCAGCCAGCAGGGGGCGCCTGGAGAGCCTTTTTAAAAGTACCCAGGCCAGCCAAGTACTTACTTGGTTTGGGGCTTAAAGCTTTCCAAGAATGTGGCCAAACCTGTCTCAGCAACACCAACATGCCAAGCATGAGAGTAGCTTTTTTTTCTACAACACACAGTGAAAGTTTACCAATTAAGTGATGTTTCTATATTTGAAAATGGGAAAAAGTCCTTAAGTAGGAAAGAGAGGACAAAGAAAGAGTTAGTAGCTGATAACCACTATTACGAAATGACAGTAACTTTGAAGGCCAATTGAGTCCATACAAATAAAATAGAGAATGACGGCAGTGGTTGTAGGCCGTGTCCTGGGGGAATAAAAGAACAATCCACTAAATACAATATTTTCTTCAGGGCCAGATAGAGATCTTTAGAGGTCCCAAGTCTTGAAAAAGCTTTTCCTTTCCCAGTCCCCAGAATAGAATCTTTAAAAAATAATAATATAAATCTACATAACACTTCATTGAGCTGTATACTTATGATTTGTGCACTCTGCAGTATACCTTAATAAAAAAACAAATAAAACACAAAAGTTACATATATGCTGAAATTAAAATAATTTTTTGTTTAGTACCTTTCTAATCCGGGACTGATTTTCATAAGAAGAAATAAGTAAAAATAAAACATAATGATATTATATTATAAATTAGTTTAATCACCGTATTCTTAACTTACTTAGAGACTGCAATGGCTTTAACTTGTATTTTTCCATCAGGCAGAGTAATAGGTTTTCTATACTTAAACGTATTATTTTCACCATAACCAATTCTCTTTAGAAATTCAGGTTTGCTGCCATCCAGGGTATAATATATGTTGACATCTGGGGTATCTGAAAAATCCAAAACAGGGTAACTGTAATTAACACTAAAGTAGCAAGTCCCTGAATAATGCCTATAGATCAGTTATTTGGGGAGATTATATGTATTATAAAAACGAGAACCAATAACTAACAATAATTGAGTTATTTCTCTTTGCTAGGTACTGTGCTTTGTATGAGTTAGCTCATTTCATCTGAATAACCTTATTTGGTAGGTCATATTTTATACCCATTTTATAGATGAGGAAACTGAGTCCCAGAGAGGTTCAGAAACTTGCTAAATAATAGAAGAGTATGGTTTGACTTCTACTAGATGGGATCCATAGTCCATGCTCTTGAATCACTATTCTATTTTGCCTCTCCAAAAGAACATCAGTACAAATAGAGTAGGGGTCAGTTTTAAAGTGACAACCCCCATTTATAAAGCAGAAGTTAATTTCTAATTTGCTGAGCATTTCTTAAGAAATGCTTTTATTATATTTTATTTGGGCTTAGGAAGTGATTCCTAAACTTACTGGAAAATTTTTAAAAGAAATAAATTCATATGACTCAAAATCCAAAAGTTTACAAAAGGGTATACAATGAAAAGTCTCCCTTCCACCCGACGCCAGCTGCCCAGAGGCAATCAATGGTATCCTGAGTAGCTTTCAAAAAATATTTTATGTACATACAAACATATATGCACATATTCTTGTGTCCTCCCTTTCTTTTTACCCAAATGATGACATGCCATGCTCTGTTCCACACATTTCTTTTTTCGTTAAAATACATATATTGGATACTGTTCTCTTTTGTTAAATAAAGAACTTCCTCTTCCTTTATTATTTATTGTATTCTCTAGTATAGATGAATCATAATGTAACCAAACCCCTACAGATGGATCTTTAGGTGGTCTTTTTTCCCTTTCTTCCTTCGTTCCTTTTTTTTTTTTTT